>JAVTVY010018886.1:0-72719 GCA_036873755.1 Hanleya hanleyi | reverse complement strand
CCCACGTGACCTGCGTATATACTCCTCTAAAATAGAGCCGATTTTATTTCTTTGGAGAGGCAAGGTCAATAGGACTTGCGCTTTTTATACTACTAAACTGTGAAGTAGATTACATCTTACATAGGCCTTAAGGCCGTGATATGCATATGAAGTATTCTGGGGCATGGTCAGTACTTCCCAATTTTCCCTTCGTCTACTACTCGCCGACTTATATTTTCAATGAATACAAGGTTGTCTTGAGAAATATATCTCAAAATATGATTAATTAATGATTTTCCATCATGACAAACGAAAAACCGGCTTCCAACAAATATGGCGGTGGGTATTCGAAGCTCGAAGTCAGAAAAATTGCCAAACTTCAAAAAATTCAGATCTCAGCAACCAGAACGTCTTATGTGCTCACAGTTATTCACAATATCGTAAAATATGTATACTTGCTAACCTTAGTTGGATTCGTCATGAAATCATTTAGAAATAAGTAATTCGAGCACTTTTTGTGACATAGCAAAACGAAGATGACAGCCGTTTCCCTTTTCGCTGCGATGGTTTACACGAAAAACCGGCTCAGTTATAAAAATCCATATCTCCGTAAATATGAAATGTCCAAACTTTTTACGTCAAGACAATATTCTCGTATATGTGTACTTCCTATTTCCCGCAGGAATTTATGCAATATAAATTCTTTCCGCAATAAACTTACAATTTACTGGTAATGGTAACGAAATTCTCCGTGTCAATTTGAGCTGGATATGAAAACGCACTGAGTCACACGTGCACTGGCAGCAATTCGCAACAGTGTAATGAAATGTGTTCATTTTTTAGGCGCCCATTTTCTACGACCTATACAGCCAACGTGGTTTATTAATATGCACACACATATGTTTTTCTTATAGTTCATTGGCTGAACCGCGAGGCCGGGGAAAAAATATCAAACTTGTTTGATAATTTCGCCTCGCGAGGCCAAATCCTCAGCGTGTGCGGCGAACGCAAGCCAACAGCTCAGCAGTTTTACCGGACAGGCCAATGAATCGCATGTTATTTTCACTCGATTCATACGCTCGACTCTTCAAAATGGACTTGAAGAAGACGTTATGCGGGAACTGAAATCAATTTCTTGAAACTTTTGCTCACCGTGTGCGCTGAAACAACAAGAGAGCTGACAGGCAATTGAGGCCGTAAAAGGCGTTAGCTCAGCTGATATCTCTCGTGTGCGCCGGATTTTATACCGATGGAAATATCTGTGAATTTCGAAAAAATGCGTGACAAGCCAAGAAACAGAAAACCGCTGGGATGTCGACACCAAACCAGGGAGCATGTATGTGCGTTCATTTCATCCACGTGGTATACTGAACACCGGATTTACCAATGGAAATATCTGTGAATTTCGAAAAAATATATATGGAAATGAGATTGGTGGTGATACCCATATTTTTTTAGCATACGAATGCATCGTGATGAAGGCTTCATGGTGTGTTATACCCACCTAGGAAAAAAACAGCCCCAGATCATCTGGACTAAACTCTTTTATCACGTAAGCTAGACTTTAGTACTATACTTGCGTTGAAACCCATGCAGACAACCTATTCAAATTTCAATGCATTGGCAACATAGCGTCGCACGAAATATACGCGCCCCTGTTGACCAGGATTTTTTTATACTCCCACAACAACAGACAATTTGAAGACAATTTTCTAGCGGGATGTTTTCTTGAACATAATTGCTGTAATATACTCTCCTTTTTGTGGACGCTAAATATAGGGGAGAAAATGGCAACATTGTGACCAAACCATAACAGTTGACAGCTGTAAAAATAGATACCGTGTAATAAAATGAGAGAGAACATTTCAATCTGCCAATTTTCGAGATGAAAATTTTTTCTTGACGAAATAGAAATGAACGCGAATCTATATTCTACAAAACATTTTTTCTTGACGAAATAGAAATGAACGCGAATCTATATTCTACAAAACACTAGAAAATATTAGCGTAGGTGAATTTTTTTAGACTCATTTTAGACTGTTTTGTGCTTTCATCGAAAGTGAAAACACATCTCGAAAAGTGTGTAGCAGTGTCGATATAAATATTCAACCTAGATAACAGCCCCCAGATATGCATAAAACGTCCGGGAGTATGGAATATAGGTAAGCTAGACTTTAGTACTATACTTGCGTTGAAACCCATGCAGACAACCTATTCAAATTTCAATGCATTGGCAACATAGCGTCGCACGAAATATACGCGCCCCTGTTGACCAGGATTTTTTTATACTCCCACAACAACAGACAATTTGAAGACAATTTTCTAGCGGGGTGTTTTCTTGAACATAATTGCTGTAATATACTCTTCTTTTTGTGGACGCTAAATATAAGGGAGAAAATGGAAACATTGTGACCAAACCATAACAGTTGACAGCTGTAAAAATAGATACCGTGGCATAAAATGAGAGATTACATTTCAATCTGCCAATTTTCGAGATGAAAATTTTTTCTTGACGAAATAGAAATGAACGCGAATCTATATTCTACAAAACATTTTTTCTTGACGAAATAGAAATGAACGCGAATCTATATTCTACAAAACACTAGAAAATATTAGCGTAGATGAATTTTTTTAGACTCATTTTAGACTGTTTTGTGCTTTCATCGAAAGTGAAAACACATCTCGAAAAGTGTGTAGCAGTGTCGATATAAATCTTCAACCTAGATGTAAAAATAGATACCGTGGCATAAATTAGAGAGAGCATTTCAGTCCACCTCAAAAAAAAATGAAACCTGGACGGGTATCCTTCATCTCGAGGGGTCGCAAGTTCGATTCTTGCTTTCATTATGTGAGTATGTGTTGGACATGTGATCTTTAAATTTTATTATCATCAATACACCTAAACGGTATAGTTCAACCCCACCCCAGCCCAACCGATGCCCCCTCCCCCTAAGCTTCACTTGGATACCTCACTCGACCCCATCGGACCATTTTATCTAGGGACTACTTTTTCTCCGCGGAAGGTTTTTCCCGCGACCGAATCACCGCCAGACATTACCGCGGATGAATATTTCTGTCTGAACATGTCTGTCTGAACATGTCTGTCTGAACATGTCTGAACATGTCTGTCTGAACATGTCTGTCTGTAATGAATACACCCCTACCCTTAAAAATGGACTCCTTTTATACGTTTTTCTACAATCCGCCATCTTGCACCCACCTCCCACCACCATACAACCACAATACAAGCGGATAGGCAAGCAGGCAGGCAGGCAGGCAGGCAGGCAGGCAGGCAGGCAGGTCAGGTCAGGTAAGTCAGATTGCAATAAGTCACAGTGCTACGCAAAGGTAGTGCAATGAATACACCCCTACCCTAAAAATCGACTCCTTTTATACGTTTTTCTACAATCCGCCATCTTGCACCCACCTCCCACCACCATACAACCACACGCCGCCATCTTGCACCCACCTCCCACCACACATGCCGACATTTTGCACCCACCTCCCACCACACATGCCGCCATCTTGCACCCACCTCCCACCACCATACAAACACACGCCGCCATCTTGCACCCACCTCCCACCACACATGCCGCCATCTTGCACCCACCTCCCACCACACAGGCCGCCATCTTGCACCCACCTCCCACCACCATACAACCACACGCCGCCATCTTGCACCCACCTCCCACCACACATGCCGACATTTTGCACCCACCTCCCACCACACATGCCGCCATCTTGCACCCACCTCCCACCACCATACAACCACACGCCGCCATCTTGCACCCACCTCCCACCACACCCCATTTTGCACCCACCTCCCACCACACAGGCCGCCATCTTGCACCCACCTCCCACCACACCCCACGTGACATCAATACGCGCTTCGGATTGGATGACGCGTGACGTCACAAAGGTTATAGGCAAATTTCTCAGGTCAAATTCACTTTCGCGCATGCGCAGTGAGGCGCCATTCCCTCTATTTACTCCTTGTATACTACTGTTGTACAAAGAAATATTTACTAGATATGGTGCCCCAAGTTGGCATTGAACAGAGAGCAAAACGTCTAGTCCAATCTCGTCAAAGTTATTTGCGATCTGTTTGAAGTAAAGCGGTAACATACAATGCATATCACTACAAAACCAACAGTGTTTGCAAATGCATGACATCGTTCATTGTGTATATTGAATGATTGGCTCATCATCTGCCCAGTGTAATACTGACGACATACACTGAACCAGTCCGCTCAAACATCTCCATTCAATATGTTGTTTGGAGGGAGATGAGGACACATGTGGACATTATGACACTGTTTCCAAAACATCAGAAATATAGAAAGTTGTCACAGAGAATTGAACAAAAAGGTCTAAGAGCACTATGATGCTCCGTGTGACAGCAAGTTTTAACCCTATCTGGCCTGGGCGATTTTTGGGGTGTACCGCAGCCTGGGAGGTGGAGGGGGGGGGGAGCCCTCCCCCTATATATTTTCGCTATCGCTAAGGCTAGAGGGCTGAAACTTACCACGCAATATCTTTGGGTCAAGCTCTACAAGAAAATGTAAAAAAATCCAAGATGGCCGCAATGATGACGTCACTGTAACGTCATTTTTAAAAAGAGCATTTTTAGGCGATTTTTCAGTAAAAATCTCCCATATCGCAATATATCGCAATGAACATGTGTGGATTTCCCAGTACGGACCTATCCCCCATAGCCAGTATGGGCCTATATACAGACCTACCCGGTACTTTTCGAAAAAATTCACCGCTTATCTTCCAGACCCCACTCATCGTGTTCTACATGGCGAAACTTGAAAAACAAGATCAAACAACCCATATCGCAATGAACATGAGTGAATTTCCCAGTATCGACCTCTCCCCCCATAGCCAGTATGGGCCTATAAACAGACCTACCCGGTACTTTTCGAAAAAAATCACCGCTTATCTTCCAGACCCCACTCATCGTGTTCTACATGATGAAACGTGAAAAACAAGACCAAACAACCCATATCGCAATGAAAATGTGTGAATTTCCCAGTATGGACCTATACCCCCATAGCCAGAAACAACCCATATCGCAATGAACATGTGTGAATTTCCCAGTATGGACCTATACCCCCATAGCCAGTATGGGCCTATAAAGAGACCTACCCGGTACTTTTCGAAAAAATTCACCGCTTATCTTCCAGACCCCACTCATCGTGTTCTACATGGCGAAACGTGAAAAACAAGACCAAACAACCCATATCGCAATGAAAATGTGTGAATTCCCCCGTATGGACGTATACCCCCATAGCCAGAAACAACCCATATCACAATGAACATGTGCGAATTTTCCAGTATGGACCTCTCTTCCATAGCCAGTATGGGCCTATATGCAGGCCTACCCAGGGCTTTTCGAAAAATTTCGCCGCTTAGCTCCGGGACCCCGCTCATCGTGTTTTTCGTGGCGAGACGTGAAAATTACAAGCGTCTAGTCCGTCATTCATAATCCAGCCGTCGTCCATCAGAGAATATCCGCGTCCATAATCCAAAGATCTATTCCATATTCCATATAACAGTATTAGCACCAAATTCAAAAAGACAATCATAGTATACATAAACATAGGCTTGTTTCCTGCAAGAGAGAAGCGGTCAACAGTTTTCAATGATGCCGGCAAGACATCATGATGTTCCAAAAATATCAAATCCGTTTCGCTGATCAGTATTCTTAATCCATAATATTCGTTGTAAAGTCGTCATCTAAAGAATGATGTATCTCAGTCACGCTTTGATTGTGACTGTTCATATGAGTACCATGAGGATCTTGAAGTACATGGGTTCATACGGCCCCTAGCCCGGGTTAAGCGGAATTAGACACAAGTTACGAAACGTAGCGCCATAGATCTTGCACGCTACGTTCGTATTTTGCTATCAGCATGCGATATGTATCGCCAAATTTGAAAACTTTGAGTGGAGGCGCTTGGTGGAATAGCCCTGTTTTATAAGTTTCTGCAACAATGTTTTGTGACGTTGATTAAAATCATCACATTTAACACAGGATCTAGCAAATGCTACTAAGCGAGATATGTATACGCCATATGCAGGTCCCACTGGAATATTACTATCCAGAAAGGGATAGTTTACGATGATCGAAATTTAATCATCTCTTTTGTCATAAAGTCGACGAGAGAGAATGCCCGCTTCATTTTTATAGAGATATAGATCTAAATATGATGTGCCTGTAAGGCTATCTGTAGTTTCCTTCAAATCCAGTGAAGGTGGATATATATCCTTCACTGCGTCATTTATATAGCGATTATCCACAGCGAGAAGATCGTCTATATAGCGTTTGGTGAATGAGAAGGAACGGGCTTTGAATGGATCGGTTTTTGAAAGCGCTTGCATATAGTCATATTCATAAGAGAACAGATACAGGTCAGCCAACAGGGGTGCACAATTAGTACCCATTGGAATACCTATATGCTGCTGATATATTGTGTTGCCAAATTTCACATAGATATTTTTAATGAGAAATTCAAGCAACTCTATAAACAAAGAAACATCCCATGAATGATATCTCTTGTATGTAGTAGAGCTAAAGAATGCTTTATGGCTTCCGACATTAATATATCTACGATCAGTTTTCTTGAACACAGATACTATTAATGAACTTAGACGGTCAATAAGGTCCTGATGAGGGATTGTAGTATAGAGAGTCGAGAAATCCCATGTGGATACATGTCTGTACGGTATGTGACCTTTAGCATCAAGTTCTTCCGTAAGACATTTTGAGTTTTTCAATATCCACATACATTCAACGCCAGAGTTCTTAGAAATAGTGGCGCAATACCTTTCCCAAAATGCTTTTACCTCCTGAAGGGCCCTCGTCAATAGGGTTGAAAGAAGCTTGGTGGTGCAGCTTCTAGAACCAGCTATGAATCTAGCTTTGTATGTTGATTTATGCATTTTGGGAGTCCAGTATATTTTTGGTATGTCGTTATGATTGGTTGGAAGACAAATACCTCTTTCCCTGAGAAACTTTTTGTGATTGTTAAATAAATCTTCCAGAGTAAATGCAGTTTGGGAGTAAGTAGACGTATTTGATGAAGATATGTCTACACTCAATTCTTTAACCAGCACCTGGTAATAGTAATATTTAGATATGAATATTATATTATTCGGAGCTTTGTCTGCTGGGACTATGACGAATTTACTCTGGAGATTTGCTAGAACTTCTTGCGAATTGAGGTTTCTCAGTACTTGTTTTGCTTGGGGAAGAGTACTTCTGTCAATATGGCGGATTGTTTCAACGACCTTGCTCTTGGTGAGGTCCAGCCAATCAGCGAGGACTGTAGGTTCAACTTTTTCTCGCTTAGACCAATCAATAACGTGCTGTTCTAATGCAGACAGGACTATCTTCTGGTCGGCCTTCAGATTTATTCTTCTTGGCTCTCTATATTTAGGTCCTTTCATCAGGAGTAATTTCAGATCCTTATCACTCACCACATCAAGGTCACCAGTCACAATATGTTTGCATGGTGTATAGATAAAGTTCGACGATTCACAATCACAACTATAGCCTCCTGACGTGTATAAATTCCAGTCAAACTCCTTGACAGCATTGGAGTAATTGAATATTTTGGTGGCTATAGATTTAGTATACTTATATGAAATGCAAGGAGGTTCTGTGAACTTAAAATAGTTTGGTACAGCGTTGCGTACCTCTGGATCATTCAGGATTCGAGGTAAATTAATGATGTCCAGTCCTTTATCTAAGTAGTTGAGTTTCAAGAAAAGCCGATCTTGAGATGTTTCGATTATGTTCACTGGACGATACAACCGAAAATACGCTATATCTTGACATACTTTACTGATTTTTGATGGTATTATATTTCCTGAAGACGCAGATTGTTGTATATCTTTGGCTATTTGATTTAAAGTTCTCAGAGGTAGCGCATACAGAACTGTACGTAAGCTATGTATACTATTGGGTGCGTTAGTTAAACCCACTAAGTACCACTAAGTATGGGACCAAAATCCCATAGTAAAATCCACAAAAAAATGATCCCCCCCCATACCCCATACTTCGCTCATATTATTCAGTTTGTATCACTGACGTCCCTACTCTCCTTGTTCCCCCCGCTGATTCACATCGCCAAGTTCGCGCGTCTTGGCCGTAAGGGGGCGCTCTGCACAGGCCAACCACCAATAACCAATGAATATCACTCTTACGGAAGAGTCTTGGCAATATGAGTTGTCTCCCTTTTCAAACGTTCATATGTCGTTAACCGCAAAACTAACAATAAACGGATGGCAAAACAGCTCTAATTGCGTTAATTTCTGAGTTAAGAGTGAACAGATTTTTGGATAACTTCCTCCATTGTTTAGTAAATTTCGTCAACTGATTGCAAACATTTGTTCACTGATACCTTCAAATAATTAACTAATAAATCCCTGTAAATGTTGTTAATATCCCACTGATAAGACCACGCTTGATCGTCATGAGTATATAAGAAGATCAAGCTGCCTAGAATGGTAACGTAAAAACACCGTTCAATTGTTTCAGATTTTGAATTGAATGTTAACTGTTAATAAAGACAGGGAATAGTTTCTTTGAGAGATGCGGTTAGAGGGCGTGTCGCTGTCAAAATATTGGCATGGCTTCCACATTACGTGAGAGCACTTGATCTCACTATCATGAAGGCATGACGTAATTTCGATCACGTGTGGTAGCTAGCCAATCGTGGTTAGTATGAGGAATCTGGTTATCTCCGAGTTATTACGGCACGGTGATTGGGTAACCAGATAAAGCGCTCCCTTACGGCCAAGAGGCGCGAACTTGACGATGTGAATCAGCGGGGGAAACAAGGAGAGTAGGGACGTCAGTGATACAAGCTGTTTATCAGCGTAACCCCATACAGGCATTTTTCCGTATAGTGTATAATACAGGCCCCTATTGTAGGGGTAAAGTCCGTATTCCGCATTTTATATTTTGGGGACAAATCCTCATTTTACATACACCCACCCATAACTTGATAGGCAGGCCCCGATAAGCCCCGGGGACCGATATTCGCCCTTTGGGATAGGGTTGATAGGAGTTTTCCCCTATTGTTGGGGTAAAGTCCGTGTTCCGCTTTTTATATTTTCGAGGACAAATCCTCATTTTACATGCACTCACCCATGAATTGATAGGCAGACCGCGATAAGCCCGGGGACCGATATTAGCCCTTTGGGATAGGGTTGATAGGAGTTTTCCCCTATTTTAGGGGTAAAGTCCGTGTTCCGCTTTTTATATTTTCGGAACAAATCCTCATTTTACATACACCCACTCCCCCCACCCTACCTCTCCCAGCAGGTCCCGAAAAGCCAGGGACCGATATTAGCCCTTTTGGATAGGGTTGATAGGAGTTTTCCCCTAATGTAGGGGTAAAGTCCGTGTTCCGCTTTTTATATTTTCGGGACAAATCCTAATTTTACATGCACCCACCCATGACTGGATGGCCCTGAAGGAACGCTTCAATTTGACACCTCACTCGACCCAATCGGTCCACTAAAACGTCTATTCCCATACTCTTTTTATGCATTCCCGGTATACATTACCATTGGAAGTCACTTGGTTGACATGGGACTACTTTCTGTCCGCGGAAGTGACCGCATCACCGCCAGACCGCATCACCGCGGAGGAATACATGCTCCAAAGGTCAAGTGACGTCACCATAGCAACCACGTGCGCAGAACACCTGCGCAGACAGGCCTGCGCACGCCGCAAAATTGCCACAATCGCGCATGCGCAGTGTGGCGAATGCGGCCTTAAATGCTTACTATATACTACTGAGGCTCTTTGATGAATTTATCTGCGTTAAAACGACATGGATACCCCTATCACGAGTCTTGGATACCTGGATTATAGAAAACAGGGTCCGAGTTCGTGGTACTCTTGGCTTGGCGAGGAACATCTCAGAACACAGAATAACGGAACAGAGGCAGAGTATTTGGTGAGTAAATCACTTATTTGTAGGGTTTCACCCGAATGGCTGGAAACATTCGGTTATTGGTATTATTACACTTCCGATGTCAATCGCAAGACTTACTATTATCGTTGTCAGGGATTTTCGCGCTCTAGATCTCCGAGCCGCTTATACCGATGATGGTCAAAATTCACAGACTTCACGGGCATGTAATGATCCAGTGCATATTACTAACTGGTACTGACTGATCTGTCTGGCGGCCATATTGAATTGCCCCAGTTTCTTTAAAAAATACCGTCTCCAAAAAACGGCTCGATCGATTACTCTGAAACTTTGCAAACATAATCCTTGACCTACGGCATGGCTAAATCTTCAAAGACCACTTGGCTCTTCAGAACGTACACTTTACTCGACATATTGCACGCTCGGAGGGTAGATACAGACTGACTCTAATGGTTACAAACGATGTTATATGATCACTCCTAACTCACCGACTCCCTCATTATCTTTCGTCACTCATTCACTCACTCAGTCTTTTTTAACTGACTCACTCACTCACTAACCCAATCACTCATACTTCACTCACTCACTAACTCACTCACTCACGAGCTCCCAACCATCCCATTCCCGAGCTCCCGACTTCGTTGACAATAAAAGAGTACATACAAATTAAAGGAACATAATGAAGTCTGCGTCTCCTAAAGAAAAGCACAACAAAGTGGTGACATATATAGGGTTAGTGGGGTGGTGACATTTATAGGGTTAGTGGGGTCTGGCAGTTGCCCCGCGTTTAGCGGCATTCACAGATACCCAAGACACACAGATGCAGTAAATGTGTACTTAGATATGAGAATCATGGTTGTTTAGTCAAGGATGAGATGCAAAGATGCGATGAGGGTATGTACACAATTCACACACATAAATCCCGAGCAAGGGATCATGGGTAAATTCAAAATGGCGGCCATGTCAGGGTGCCAGCAAAGTTTTCGCCATATTTCTTCAAAAATTATGCAAAAATTCAGCATGTTGATTCAACGCGATTCTATGCGCTTTACTGAAACCATATGTCTTAGTATCGTCAAAAAACACCCCCTGATTTGTTCCCCCTCCCTTCCTTCTCCCATTAACCCTACCAGGCCTGGAAGAGGGGGGCCAAAATGCCCCCCCTACCAAACTTTCTGCGATATCTCCGGAACGCCAAAAAATGGAGAACCGAAACTCCGTAACGTTATAGGTTACCATATTGGGGTCATTTTAAGCCTATTGACATAACCCAAAGATCAGAGGATCATGGGTAAATTCAAAATGGCGGCCATGTGGGGTAGCAGAAAAAGTGATGTTTTCGTCCTATTTCTTCAAACTTTTTGCTTTTCTGTACGGAAAAGTGAGTAAAACTTATTTTATTCCATATGAGATTATTATTTACTAATTTATCATGCAGTTTTTTGCGTAGGAAAAAAATAAAAATAGAATGTTTTTCACGTCTCGCCATGTAGAACACGATGGGAAGGGTCCCGGAGCTAAGCGGTGAAATTTTTCGAAAAGCTCACGGAGGTCTGGATAGGTCCATACTGGCTATGGGGTATACTGGGGAATTCACACATGTTCATTGCGATATGGGTTGTTCGGTCTTGTTTTTCACGTCTCGCCATGTAGAACACGATGGGAAGGGCCCTGGAGCTAAGCGGTGAAATTTTTCGAAAAGTTCACGGAGGTCTGGATAGGTCCATACTGGCTATGGGGGTATAGGTCCATACTGGGAAATTCACACATGTTCATTGCGATATGGGTTGTTTGGTCTTATTTTTCACGTCTCGCCATGTAGAACACGATGGGAGGGGTCTCAAAGTGAAGCGGTGAATTCTTTTTTGAAAAGTCCAGGTACCGGGTAGGTCTGTATATAGTCCATAGGCCTACTGGCTCAGTGCATACGTCCATACTTGGTGGACGTTTTGGGGTGTAGGTGAGCCCCTAGTGGTCCAATGGTGTATGAGGTCTTATTTTGAAGCTCACGTGGAGGAGCACCCGACTGGACCATTTTAATATTCTGCGCATGCGCAGTCTGATCGTAGTATAGAAAGCAGGCATTTTGGGGGGTGCGTCGGGGGTGTGTTTGGGGTAGAGATCGATGGACCGCTATTGATCCAAATGGGTCGTGGGAGAGTGTCAAAGTGAAGCTTTTTAGGTTAGGGTCAGAATGGCGTGTTTTTTTTAAACAGGGTTTCTTGCGATGCTAGGTGAACTGGCTTATGGGTAATTTCAGAGGTGCCATCTATCCAAGCGGTATACTTTTCATTACAACACCCCTGCGCGAAATGAGAGAATGACTGAAACTTCCGCGTCACTCCGTTTATTGAACGCGATATGAAGTAGTTCCAGCTAGTTTCGAATAATTTCTCTGAATTAATCTCACGACGAGCCGTTTCTAGGTGCAGATATTGAAGAATATGTCGGTTTCGTTTCCTGGACAACACTTTTGGTGATATCTCGTGAGATTTTCGTCGAAAAATTGTGTTTTGTCTGTAAACTGGTCAATATGGCACAAGTCGTAGTCACGGAATATGCCGACTTCATTTTCGGCTCTGATAGCCAATGAAATACATCGAATTGACGAAATGACGTCATGTTTTAAGATCGGCTGAACCACACTGCCAAAATTATAGTGCAGTCCCGGTGAGAGAGTTTGAAAAGGCAGTTTCGTTTTCGTTCCATCAGTCGACGGGAGAGTTTTGACACTGCGAGTTGGCGTTCTGACAGATCGAGGTGTGTAAAACGTTTTATACCCGTCACTTAATTGATTACTTGTTTCCCGGCGCACACTTGTTAATATTGTCAAATAAATGAATGTTGCAAGTTTCCGCGCTACTGCATGATTGGAGCACATGGCACGACTGAAAGCCGCCGTTTGTGTGCTAAGTTTGAAAACATTTCTTGCAAGGAAAACTTGATTTATTTCATCAAGCGAAAACATCCGTTTTACTGCAATTTTCAAATTGACTGATCTTATCGTCTAGCATCATTTGTCATCTAGCAAAAGTAATGTTCTTGATTCTTACCATATCCGTAATGACAGCTCGTTGAACAGGTCAGGGAAAAGGACTAACTGGGATATATATCCCAATTGGGATAAAATATCCCAATTTGGATATTTTTTTCATACTTGCATATTTTCAAGCTGGCATATTTTGCTAGTTCTCCTGTTCGTATAAAGACATACAACAGTGGTTAGTGATGGAAAGTATACTGCAACAACAACATCAAAAAGTATTGCAGAGAATAATGTCGGCGAGAAAAGGTGAGCAAAATTATACAATCGTATTGGCAGTTTTGTGAAGTAGATTCTGTCCTGTTTTTGTAGTTTAGATGCCGAAATTCGACATTGCCGTTTAGTATGAAAATCGGTGAAAATATCCCAATTAGGATATATTTCAATATCCAAACTTTGATTTAATATCTCAGGTGGGATATATACCCCACTTAGTCCTTTGCTCTGACCTGTTGAAGTTGACAAAATAATTTTCCGTTTGGGCCAGGCAGTGGAGGTAAAATTATTTTTTGATCTTAATAATGGTTTTCTGTGTCTGTGATTTGAATTTTTTAGTAACGTAAGGGTATTTTTGCTGTGTGCAATTGCTGAATGTGATTTTAAAATAATTATTCGATGTACCGGTAGGCATACGTGTAATCTTGAAGAAGACCTCTAGGCTACTTATAGTATTTTCTGGTAGTCAATTGCCACACAAATAAATGAATCAGATTCAGTGACTTTATTCTTGTACATGTCTACAATAACAATGTCATTGAGCTTTGACTGCAGGTTGCAGTGTGCATAAATACATAAACCATGAATGAATGCCGCTATGCATCCTGGGCAATAATATTCACTACGATGCGGACACCGACCTCGGCAATATTGTAGGTTTACTACCAAAATGTTATCTTGTCTAGTTCAGATAATATACACTTTTTAATCTTCGGTGTTGTGTTCTTTATCGGGAAACGGTAATTCCATTGGGTCGTCAAACAACTGTGATAGCAGTTGAACGCCTCAACAAAATTGTTTCCATCATCCACTGGTACCACATATGCAACTCTCATTTGCCTAGACTTTCTTTACAGTATTGATGAAGTCTCTTCAATAATTAGAGCTACGCTTCACAAATTCATACCACGTATGCAACGAGAGACACATCAGAAATATATTGAACAGGACCAATTCCCTCCCTGTCTTTTAGCAGCCTTGGATGCTTTCATTTATTGCAAGTCGCGTAAATCTGCGCATGCGTAGTTGGGTGTAGTAAGTAAAGTGGTCATTTTAGGGTGTGCGTGTAGCTCTCGTGGTGTAGACCCCGATTAGAGGGCTGTCCATGTCATCTGTGACGTCATTGGTGACGTCATCAGTAGGAGTAGTATCGAGAGCGGGCATTTTGGGACAGTGAAGGAAGGTATTTGGGGTAGACAGGGACCACTATTCGTCCGAATGTATCGTGGAAGTTGTCATCTTGCAGTTCTCGGGTTGTAGACCCCATTTGAGAGATGTCCACAGCATCTGTGAGGTCATCGGTGACGTCACCAGTAAGAGTAGTAGAGAAAGTGATCATTTTGGGGGGTGCCTGGGGATGTGTTTGGGGTAGAGATGGACCACTATTGGTCCGAATGTGTCGAGGGAGGTGCCATCTTGCAGTTCTCGTGGTATAGACCACAATTTGAGGGCTGCCCACGTGATCTGTGACGTCATTGGTGACGTCCTCAGTAGGAGTAGTAGCCAAAGTGGGCATTTTGGGGCAGTGAAGGAAGGTATTTGGTGTAGAGATGGATCATCCTTGGTCCGAATGCGTCCTGTGGGGTGTACATTATACCATATCTTTGCTGTATTATACTATATCTGTCCTGCATTATACCAAATGTGTGCTGTATTATAACATATCTGTCCTGTATTGTACCATATATATCCTGTACTATACAATGTATGTTCTGTATTATACAATATTTGTCCTCTATTACATCATATCTGTCATGCGTTATACCATATCTGTGCTGTATTTTACCATTTCTGTCCTGCATTATACCAAATCTGTGCTGTATGATACAATATCTGTCCTGTATTGTACCATATATATCCTGTACTATACAATGTATGTTCTGTATTATACAATATTTGTCCTCTATTACACCATATCTGTCATGCGTTATACCATATCTGTGCTGTATTTTACCATTTCTGTCCTGCATTATACCAAATCTGTGCTGTATTATACCATATCTGTCTGGAATTATATCATATCTGTGCTGTATTATACCATATCTGTCCTGTGTTATACAATGTCTGTCCTGTGTAATACAATATCTATCCTCTATTGTACCATATATGTCCTGTATTATACAACATATGCTCTGTATTATACCAAATCTGTGGTGTATTATACAGTATCTGCCCTGTATTATACCAAATCTGTGCTACATTATACCATATCTGTCGTGTATTGTACCATATTTGTGCTGTATTATGGAATATTTGTCCTCTATTATACCATATCTGTCATGCATTATACCATATGTCACTATACAACGGTAAAAACGTTATGTGCCCGGTAATTCGTTTCGTTTATATATTGCGCTAAGCTTTTATCTTTTCGTTCACCAAGCGAAACAATATATGTCTTCCCGTACCAAGCGAAATGATTAGTTAGGCGTGAGTAGTAGGGAAAGGGCGGATAGGCTTACGTTTTCCAGGGAGGTAACTCTTGGTTCCCCTTTTTCCGCCAGGGGGCGCCACCAGTCCCGTATGACGTCACTTCCGGTCTGGGTCAATGGAGCGTGACCTGTGAACATGCCGTATGACGTC
This sequence comes from Hanleya hanleyi, assembly GCA_036873755.1. Classification (NCBI taxonomy): domain Eukaryota; kingdom Metazoa; phylum Mollusca; class Polyplacophora; order Lepidopleurida; family Hanleyidae; genus Hanleya; species Hanleya hanleyi. The sequence continues at coordinate 56,945 of JAVTVY010018886.1, read as the reverse complement.
ACTTTCGGTCTGGGTGAATGGCGCGTGACCTGTGAACATGATAGGATATGTACTGACCTGTCTGTGGGTTTTTTCCACAATGTCGTTCACCTCCGTGTCTTTTCGGTGAGGTCCGTGGGAACATGTACTGACCTGTCTGTGGGGTTTTTCCCACAATGTCGTTCACCTCCGTGTCTCTTCGGTCAGGTCCGTGTCTTTTCGGTGAGGTCCGTGGGAGCATGATAGGAGATGTACTGACTTGTCTGTGGGGTTTTTCCACAATGTCGTTCACCTCCGTGTCTCTTCGGTCAGGTCCGTGTCTCTTCGGTGAGGTCCGTGTTTTTTCGGTGAGGTCCGTGAAGATGTCACGGAGATCACCGAAGAGACACGGAGGTCACCGAAAAGACCCGAATGGCATCACCGAAGAGTCACGGAGGTGACCGAAAAGACATATGGCGGAGAAGACTTATATGGACCGAAGACTCACGGCGGTCACCGAAAAGACCCGAATGTCATCACCGAAGAGTCACGGAGGTGACCGAAAAGACACGGAGGTGACCGAAGACTCACGGCGGTCACCGAAAAGACCCGAATGTCATCACCGAAGAGTCACGGAGGTGACCGAAAAGACACGGAGGTCACCGAAGACACACGGAGGTCACCGAAAAGACCCGAATGTCACCAAAAAAGGTATAAAAGTGGAAATTTTTAGGGCATTGCTGCATTCATTGGTCTGCTTGACCAAACTGCTTCACCAGCCTGCCTGACCAGCCTGACCAAACTGAGCCTGCCTCACCAGCCTGAGCCTGCCTTACCAGTGGAACTTCACCAGCCTATCTCACCATAGCAGCTACTGATCTGACCAGCCTGAGCCAACAGTCATGGAGTCATCCCACCGAGCTAAGCTTCTGCAGCACCGTATCCATATCGTTAATGAGATGCAGCATGTGGCCGATATATGTGATCTCCAACATAATCACTAAACACATGGGGGTAGAGATCATGGCGGAGAAGACTTATATGGCCCGAAACAGAGCCCTCATCGACCTCATATCATGCCGTGGCTCCTTAGCATTTCAAGCCTTCGTGGAGGCGTTGAAGAAGACGGGAAATGAAGGAATAGCAGGTCTACTTCAAGCCCAGGATTCAGAAGATAATATCTTAGTCATGAACATGGACATCGCCGAAGGGCGTACAGCTACCAAACGTACGCACCAAGAGTCCGGTCTACCTACCAAACCCGGTCCACCTGCCAAACGTCCCCGACTAACACCTTTAGAAATACCTCAGCAACTGCTTCAGCCAGTGCCCCAGCATGTGCTTGAGCAAGCGAAGGAAGAGGTGCTACTTCTTATGTCTGTGGAGGAGATCAATGACATTATCCAGCAGGCCTACCAGGCGGCCCAGACGAACACTTGGGAGCTCTCTCCCTATTTAACTGTGAGTGTCAAAGAAGAGGGAGTGCATTGGCCTGGGACGACAAACCACCTAAGCATATCGCCTTGACGTTGGACACCTGGATAAGAGTACAGGCCATTTATTACGCCGTCGATGCAGTCATTGACCACCAGGGGAGCGACGAAGCGGAATTTTATGTGGGTGACGACATCTTCCTCACCTGTTCTATGTTCAACAACATGCTGCTGGTGCATATTCGTAAATGGAAGTTGAGGAAGGATACGCAAAAGCGTATTCCTTTACCTCAGGGCGTCACCCTGCAAATACCTGCGTGGCGGAAGCTGGAGAGTCTCACAGCTGAAATTCATGAAGTCATGTCTGACCAGGTGACTCAGTATATTTATAAGAAGTACATCGACACATTCCTGGATCATCTCAGACCCCGCATTCGACACTTGCGTATCCAGCAATGTGCAGGCCGTGGGAACAAGAACGGACTCTTCAACACGCATACGTGTATGGACAATAGTATACCATCAGACGCACTGATCACTGAGGGACTACAGGCCGTTAACGAGGTGCAAATTGCCGAGGCATTGCAAACTGCCTGTCCACCCAGAATTCCACATGAACAGATTGCCACCTTCATCTACGTGCACCAGGGGCAGAAAGACAATGACGAGTTCAAACAAGTCTTGTTGCATAAATATTGAACATTCAGACATCACCGTATTCCTACATTCTATGTTTATTCTATGTTCATTTAAGCGCCTTGATAGCGTATAATTGTATTAAAAAAATTCAACACCAAGAATCTACTGTGGTGAAGACCTTATGTTCATTCTACTGTGTTAATAAAAATATTAGAAATTCAAATGTGTGTTAGTGTTCACTCTTTGCAAAGGGGGTATTGGTGTGGGAGCTGGCGTTTTTGTGCTTTTAGTTAGAAAGTTTCCACCCTTTCGGGTGTAATTAGGTGGCCCTAAAAAGGGCCTTTGGAAAGAACAGCGGGTTGGTCATCACACTGTTACGGGCGGAATATTTTTTTCACGCCTGATACCCATCCCCGACACACAGGGCATCGTATCTTCAAATGAAGCTCCTCTGTCTCTGCGCACTGGCACGAACCCGCTATGTATGTTAAGCTTAGCAAGCATACACCACATAGGCACAGGTGACCACAAGAGAAAAAGGCGTACATCGTCTCATCGTCTTGACACACGGTACAGGTGGATCTCTTCTGTTCCCTAGCCAGTTGTAGGCGTAATTTAGACTTTTCGTCTTCTAATTCGTCAAGCTGTTGGTTCAGGTGGCTGATCTCTTGTAAGGGTGTTGTCATTCCTGTTGCGGTAGTGGTCGTTGTGGTAGCCGTCGTTGTGGTAGCCGCCTGAGTCGCCGATGTAGTTGCTGGGGGTCTACTACTGTTTAACCACTCCACCTCTCCGTGTACATCTTCATCGTCTGTTTCCTCATCATCAACTTCTTCCTGCACAGCGTCCCTTATTTCTCTATCTTGTTGTGCGCCTCTCATCCTCAAAGCTTCAGCAATATGAGCTTCATGAACACGCTGCAAGCTCGTAATGATTGTAACATGTTCGTTGTCTTCTCCGTTCGAGCGAATCCGAGACGTGGAGAAGATTTTCCAGGGGATCCAGGAGCGCCTCCGGCTGATGCCTTGCCCGAAGACGAGCGTGTGAGTGAGATTTATCGACGTCACTGGAACACGATACGCCATTGTTTTCACCGTCACCGTCGTCTATTGGACTTGTATAACTTTCGACTGCAGGACCTCACGTATCTTTCTACCTATGCCGAGAACATTTTTACAGACCAGGTGACAGACTTCAGACTTCAGACAGCTTTCAAGTTGAATATGACATTCGGCTACATCTCACGGCACAAAGAGACGGACCAGTTGCGGTATTTTTATCCCAGTAGATGTGTTTGACCAACCCTTCAGTGTATGCTATTTCTTAAATTCTTTGGAGCGAAGTCACTACGTTGAATGGGCCCGGTTGCAACGTCCGAATACCAAATGGACTGTAAGACCACCTCTCAGGCAGCTAGTAAGGTAAGTCATAAACAACTATATTTTCATTGAATGCAAGGTTGTCTTGAATTTTTTTTCTCTAAATATGATAAATTCTCGATTTTCCATTACCACAACGCAAAGCTTGGGGCAAAACAAATATGGCGGCTATAGGCTACGTGTGGTCAAAAATATTGTCCAACTTCAAAAATTCATGATCAAACAATCTGAACGTCTTACGAGCTGAGACTTCATGATTAAATCGTAAAAGATATATACTTCGTAACCTTAGTTGGATTCGTCATGAAATCATTTACAAATGGTGTATTCGAGCACTTTTTGTCACCTATAGTAAAGTTGACAGACGTTTTGGCCGAAATGGTTTATGCGAGAAGCCTGCTCAATAAATCAATTTCTCCATAAACATAAAGCATCCAAAGTTAGCACAATATTCTCTTATGTGTGTGTTTCATGCAGGAATGTCCTTCCGTGATAAACTCACACTGTACCGAGGGGTTGGGACAAAACAGTATTCGCTGTAGGTCACGTGGTGTAAACAGTCCCCTCCTTCCCCCCTCCCTTTCCGTTTTCAGTGGATACATTCGTGTTCAAAATAAAACTCCTGAACATTTATAGTCATTTCTATATTTTCCTATATTTTACTCAAAACCTCCTATATTTCCTCTAGTTTGACTTTTTCTCATGAAAACCTTCACCAATGCTCTGAAATGAGTCAATTGGGAAAATACAGTTCAGAAATTTTTTTTAGGGAAACATTTCAATTTCTCTTTCTTGAACCAAGCAGCAGAACGGGTCTCCTCAACCACAACAACTATGACCACATTCCGTGGATATCAACTATCAATTTTGGAACGTACAATGTAGTAGTGACCTGTCTTACACTTCCTTATTTTCCATATTTTCCCATATTTTATTAAGAAAATTCCTATATTTCTCCTATATTTTGGCAAATTTCCTCCTATATTTTCTCCTATGTTTTCACTGTGATCCACTCGCAGGCCTGCCTATATCTTTTAACCCAGGAGACTATTTTTTATACATACATACTATGTTTTCCCTGTATTCGAGCATAATGACACTTTCTTTGAACTGGGAAAATAAAATTATGTCAGTTATCACCAGTTCAAAATAATCCCTGGGTTAAAAGATAGGGGAAAGTAGTGATCATTAGGTGATTTCCTAACACAAGAACCACAGTTGCCTGACTTTGATGGTACATCCCACATACATTTGCAATCAATTATTGAAATTTATTCAGATATTTGTTTAAAGCCTATTTAAAAAAAAAAAAAAATCCTTCATTTTTTTCTCTTTTTCTATGTCAGAGATCAGCTTCTAGACGAAAATTAAAAGCTGTTGTAACTTTAGCTTTGTTCAGCTTCACATCAATGGGAATGACTTTATTGATATGAAAGGAATAAAAAATAAGAATAAAGAAAATTCAACTTGAATTTTTTTTATTTGAATATATTTCAATTACTTATTGAAAGTATACGTGGATATCCACCATCAAAGTCAACTGTGATAACAACTCCCAATATCCTGTTGGGAGACAAATACTAGTGTAAAATCCAACATTTAGTAGACAGCTGCTGTCCATGAAGACTTTATTTTCCTTATCAATAATATAGAAAGAAAAGCAGAAAATCTACTGTTTTGAAGTCAATTTTTCCTGTGTCGTGGAATTTCTCTTTCACAACCAGGGCAACCACAATCAGAGTCCTATTGCAATAATGCATTTACTGATTTTTTATTTTATTTTCATTAGCATAATCACCCTCACTTCTCACTGTTTCTTTACTGTACAGCGTTATTTCCCTTGATTCTTTTTATATATTTATTTATTTATTTATTTTTATTTTTTTTGCTAACGTATATACACATTATTATTGATCATATCTTTGTCATGTCCTCTTAATTACTGAGGAATATTTGTCAATTAATGACCAATAGATATATTTTGAGATAGTATCCCAGATATACATGTATGGTACTCAAAATGCAGGATATGACAATGCCATCGGGTATGGTAATACCAGTACTGTGACACAATAAGAAAAAATGTGGCTTTTCAAAAATATATCTGAAAGAGTCATTTAGGACAATTATTTTAAATCTGTAATGTCATGATCCCAAACTCAACTTCAATTCTTCAACACTGTTCAAGGTTAACACATTTCAAATCCAAGGTTGGTTTTCTTAGTAAAGGGAGGCCGAGATTAAGTTTGCTTAAAATTCTGCAAAATGCACAGTATACTGGTTAGAACGACACAATAACTGACCATAAACACAAGGCCTCTTTTTCGCTTATTCCAATTTCGAAGATGTTCAGTTTTATAAAGTTACCTCTTTTTCACTTTCTCAGAGGAGAGAATGGCTGTCACAAGTGCTGATAGTCCACAAATCCTGTGGTGCATTTGAAGCAATGTGTCGAGTCCATGTTGAAGGCAGGGGACAGTGAGGCATAACTAGAGAAGGTTACAGAGTGGTGTGAGGACATCGATCTGGCTCAAGGTAATTTACAAGATCAGTCTATATGGTGTTTGTAAAATCAAGGAGAGCTGAACATTGATCACTCATATGAAGGTTGCATTGCACAAGTGATCACTCTCCCTAATCTTCAAAACATTTCCTGTACAAATGACCCTCCCAGAGCCCACATATGATATTTCCCTGTTCTGGACAGCACAATTCCATGTCCACTAACAAATAAGTACCGGTATGAGAAATGACATTCATGGCATTTCTCATTCATGGGTAAACTTGTAAACTCCTGTTTCAAAGATGTCCTTCCTCTTCCGCTGACCACATGCACACATGCAGCTGATCGAAAAATCACACTTTTGCTGGTTGAACTATTTTTTAGATTATGCACCACTCTCTAAAACTAAGCCTTGTCCCTCTCCATAATCTCATATATTTTGAAGCTTATTTTTCTTTCTTAGTATTGTCTTTGTTCGTCGTCACACACAAGCCTACATGAGCATGGGTTCCTTCCGGGAGAGTTACTTTCCCTGCCACCAGATATGCATTGCTGTGCTGATGCAATCAATATGCAAGATTCTAACAATAGTTATGCTTAAATATTAATTATTCCATTTCTGGATAGTTGACTGTAAAATATCTAATTATCATCGTGAAATTATGTTCTCCATCATCCTCCTGATTCTGATATAGTTTATTTATTTCCTATTCACAGATCTTCATAAGATTGGTGGTATCCAGATATTTCCAATCCTGCAACAGAGCAGTAGTGCAGGAGTCCGTTCCAAATGCCTGAGTCTCCTAGGGACCGTTGTTCAAAACAACCCATATTGTCAACAAGCTGCACTGGATGATGGTCTCATGCCTATAATATTAGAAGTTCTCGACAATGATGAAGATGTCAGTGTGGAAACAAAAGCGCTATATGCTGTGTCCTGTAGGAATGCCATAATACGCTCTCATCGCATTCACATGGCAGTGTCACAGGACCTACGAAGTAGGGTTTCATATGATTTAAGTGTGTACTCGAGAGATGACTTGGGGACCCTATGTGCTACCTTGAGAGAATTTATAAAGGCAGTCTCTAATTGACAGTGGGTACTATTAACTTTCCCAGGTGTCACCGCTGGTGAGTCATTAGCGTAGCAACTATTATCGCCCTCAGTCCCTGTTACCATGGACACTTATCAGTCCAGCAGTACAGTGCGAGGTCACCCATCTCAGTCTTGACGGGGCTCAAAGTCGCTTCGCTGATTTTACAAGAACCGGTGTCTCCAACATGATATGCGGTATCAGGGAACCTTCAAAAGTCGCAGTGAAACATACAGCCAAGGGTTGCCGATAGGCATGAAAGTGCACTCGCTGAGCCATCAGCCATGATTATAAATCAAATTTTCATCAGAATTCGGTCAGCTCAGAACTTGCAGGTAACAATGCCCTAATGTACGTTCATGCCAAAAATCAAGGTTCTAATGTCAACTGTTCTCCTTATTTTGCTGACGAAAGGATTCGGATGGACTGACTCACTCATTACCGGACAATTTGCAAATGGTAGCCTAATTCGTAGGAATATGATATGTGTCACTATATAGCTGAAATATTGATGTTAAATTTAATTTTCTCTCTCATATGATTTGTTGATCCGTCCATCCGTCCGTCCCACATCTTGTGAACGCGATATCTTGAGAACAATTCGACCAATCGACTTCAAACTTGAGAAGGTGCTTCACATCAGTTAGACGGCCATTGGTATTGATTTTCGCTGAGGTACGTAATCCAAGATGGCTGCCAGCGACCATATTGGATTCTGTCCGTCCCACATCTTGTGAACGCGATATCTCGAGAACAATTCGACCAATCGACTTCAAACTTGGGAAGGTTCTTCACATCAGTCAGACAGCCATTGGTATTGATTTTCACTGAGGTACATAATCCAAGATGGCTCCCATTGACATATTGGATTCTGTCCGTCCCTCATCTTGTGAACGCGATACCTCGAGAACAATTCAACCAATCAACTTCAAACTCGAGAAGATGCTTCACATCAGTTAGATGGCCATTGGTATTGATTTTCACTGAGGTACGTAATCCAAGATGGCTGCCATTGACCATATTGGATTCCATCCGTCCCAGATCTTGTGAACGCGATATCTCGAGAACAAATCGACCAATCGACTTCAAACTCGGGAAGGTGCTTCACATCAGTTAAACGACCATTGGTATTGATTTTCGCTGCGGTACGTAATCCAAGATGGCTACCATTGACCATATTGGATTCTGTCCGTCCCACATCTTGTGAACGTGATATCTCGAGAACAATTCGACCAATCGACTTCAAACTTGGGAAGGTTCTTCACATCAGTCAGACAGCCATTGGTATTGATTTTCACTGAGTTACGTAATCCAAGATGGCTGCCATTGACCATATTGGATTTCAATCATCCATATTGTACCCATCTGTGTTGTGAACGCGATATCTTGATCTATTCCACCCATCGATTTATAAACCTCATCTGATCCACAAATCCATATACAACTACAGACTTTAATACATTCCAGTCTTACACTACCCATTACTGCTTCTCAAACCTCCTCAAATTGTCTCAACAATTTCAGATAAACGTCTCTTTCCACATACACATATCCAATTTCCAAGTTATATTTAAGGAGATATTGGAAGCGTATATGCTGTACGCTCTCAAACAGGCTATTTGGTGGAGGACCTGCTAGCTACTCCGCTTGTTCACTTCCCTACAATCACAGGGCACCACTTACTCACTTCCCTACAGTCGCAGGGCACCACTTACTCCCCTCCCTACAGTCACAGGTCACCATCTTACTCCCCTCCCTACAGTCACAGGTCACCATCTTACCTCTCTACAGTCACAGGTCACCATCTTACCTCCCTATAGTCCTATAGTCACAGGACACCATCTTACTCACTTCCCTACAATCACAGGGCACCATCTTTCTTCCCGAGTCACAGGCTACCATCTTAGTCACGAGTCATCATCTCTCACCTCCCTATACTTGGTGGACCACTGGGCTGCCTCTCGTTTTAATGTTCATGCCCCATTTCCCTGGTTGTCTTAATTTTTTTAGCACATGTTCTCACGTTGTTGTTCTGACGATCATTGATGTTCAATGACGCAAGTGACGCTTTGACTTTTTTTATTCACGTGAACAAGAAAACTTGAACAAGAATGTATATACAAGTATGTACAAGAATACAGTAGATATGTACAAGAAAAGGTGTATATACAAAAAAAACTCCTGTGTGAAGAGTAGGATTCGAGTGAACAAGAAACTTGAACAAGAATGTATAGAATAGGTACAAAAAATGGTTATACAGTAGTCATGTCAGGATTGAACAAGAACAAACCTTGAACAAGAATGGTTATGTACAAAAATATAGTAGGTATAAGGTGTGTGGAGCACAGCATGTGTAGTTTACAGTTCTCGTTTTAAGTATCCATCAAAGTCATCACAAGTCCAGGTAAGTGGTACTGATGCCATCGGGAAGGACTTTCCGTTTCGGGTAAAATAAAGTGAAGGCATCTCGTTTCTGGATGTACGTCCGCATCTGGTGGTCCACGACCCGAAATCCTCTGTTAGTCCCACTCGCACTGGCCTGGCTTGCAGCACGTTCAGGTACAAGGCTTTGTCGATGGCCGGATCGCGCCGATTCACTCCTTTGCAGCTAAACTTATTTTGGTCTCCACCGTAACAGTAATACGTCTTCGAGGAGAGAGCAATCATGGCATCACCACTCCACTCCAACTTGAAGAGGCCCGGCGTCCGCTTGTCGTACTGGTAATGGTCACGTCGAGGTAGCCACTGGTCCCGTTGCGCCTCATACTGTGCACGTAACTCGGGGTTGACCAGGGACTCCCAATCCGCATTAGACACGGCCATGTAAGCAGAGTCTGTATCCATCTCCATGAGTTGCCAGTCTGATGGATTAAAATACACACCCATGAAATCATACAAAAACTGGAGCATCCTCAGCTTGGCCACCTGGTATACCATACATCCAATTTGGAGGGGCAGGTTGTAACGGATAGTCTTTTTGGCTAAAGTGATTTCATATGTATCGTCATCGATGACCTCTACGGATCGAAACAGGGGAGAATTGATCTTTTTGCGGGCCTGTGGGGTGGTACAGATGTTCACGTTCATGTGCTTATCTTGGTTAGTGACCGTTTTGCCATAATAGCCATTGCCCGTGAGCTTCCACGATTCACCGATGATGGCCTTACTCGGATCTTGATCACCTTGACGACGGACAGACGTCACGATGTCGGCATTCCCCGCAAAACAGGCGTTGGGTACGTACTGTAAGACTTGGTACACGCACGTGACTTCCAGGCCGTGGCTGATGTACCACTGTAGTAGCGGAGTGCCCAGCAAGATTTTCTCTGCCCACATACTGCCAATCAACATCCGTCGAGGTCGAGGCAAACACTCGTGTTGCTCAGCATAGGCACCCATGGTGTCTCCAATGTCATCCCGACCCACCAGTGTGTTCTTGAAAATAGGTGGGCACTGGGCGAAGAGTGGCTTGAGAGTGTCGGGAACATGCAGGTCGCATTCCACAAAGCCGTAGAGGTCTCCGGAACGAATGGCGTCGAACATCTGTGGTAGAGTGAAGAGTCGCCGACGACTGAGAGGGTACTCGCGCGCTTTAAGGAAATGGCGTAAATGTGAGAGGGCCTGGCACATGGTGTGAAATTCACACTCCCACATTTCGATGAGGTGGTATCCCCTCTCTTTGATGTAATCGCCGTTCTCCTGGACTTCTTCCCGTAATTCTTCCGCCGATTTCCCACGTCGTTGGTTGAAGCGTCCAGCGCTGAAATGACATTCGTGGCCGTGCCAATAGCATCCATAAAACTGGAATACGGTCGGTGTTCTACCCACAAGGGCAAACCCATCGACGGGGAGTCGACGATCTCCTATCCGCTTCTCTGTGGCGTTGGTCTGATGACGTATAGAAATTCCCCGTCGATAGGCTTCCTAGTCCAACCACTGGTCGGCAAGATGCTTGTAGGAGGTGCGTTGCGGTGTGAAATGTTGACCTTCCGCCAACCAGCGCGTATAATGACCGCTGGGCATGGGTTAGGCAACGGACCACAGGTACAGGGCATTGGCATCGAATCCGATGATTTTGGCACAGGGTTTCCCACCGGGGAGAGTAGTGACGTCCTTCTCGTGGTAGCGGTGAAAAATAAGACTGGGCCCACCCACGATGGTCTGTTCTAGACAATCATACATGTCCGCGTCTTTTTGCTGTATCAGCGAGAAGTAAGTGGGACAATCTTGAAAGAGATGGCGAAGCGCCAGACCCGGTAAACTCAAGCACTCCTTGAATATGTCGACGTGCATCTCACGACGAAAGAGTTGAACCATTTTCTCGGCCGCTTCGAGGAAAGGAACCACATCTAAGTTATTATACCATATCAGGAAATCTCGCAAGGTCTGCATATGTTGGTCGTTCCATACCTGGTGTAGTTCCCGGTACGTGTCTTCCGAACATTCCACTTGCTTCAAATCGTCAAAGAACGCGTCTCGGGGTGGTAACTGTGTTTCCTCCAAGCGGTCGAGCGTCGATATATACGTGTAAGGGAACCTCCCTTTGGTTTGTGCACAGTCATACGCCTTCACCCACTGATCATAGCTATAATTGGGAGCTAAGTAGTTCCGTACATCCAGGAAATGGAGTGACGTGGTAGTGAGGGCCATATGATTATTAATCTTCTTGATGACGGACTTGATGGTATTAGCCTGGGCCAAGTAAGGGTGGAGAAATTCCTTCACCATGTTAGGATCGTATAGCCCCGAGTTGAAGCCGAGCACAGGTAACTGGCCTAGGTATTGTAGGAAGCGGGCTTTCAATTTCTCCGCATACGGTTTAGGTAAAGGTACATCCTGCGACTGAATGGATTCCGGCTCCGACTCCGACTCGGACTCTGACTCTTCATCGTTGCTGAACGATACACCGGGTATAGGAATCCGGTCGTCCAGTTGGTCCAGTACGCCCTCGAACTTGGACACCAACAATTCCGTACTGGCCGCACTGACTTCCTCTAAATAACCCATCATACGGGTAATCAACTCATGGGAGTCCCCCGACGACACGAAACAGACGGGCGCAGCGTCATAGCCGGGTACGTTGGTGGAAATGCTCACACTCAGGGGAATATGGCGCTGCGTCCACTGCGTTTTCGCTGAGAACATGCCCATGGGCTCCAACAGGGCCTCGAAATCGTAACACGCCCGGTAGAGAAAATAACGGTCCTCTTCCGGTATGACAAGACCCTCATCGGCCAGCTCCTCGAAAATAGTAGGCGTATTATGGTACACGCCACCAGGAAATTTGCGTTTCACACTGTTATCACAAGTCTTTTCGTGTCGATGTAGGTGCCCAGAGTGGTCAAACAACCGATGGCATTGGGCACAACTGTAGGATTGCGCGTACAGGCTCATATCGTTGATGAGGGAAAAATGACTCACCCCGCCGTCGTCGAAGACATTGACTTTCATCGTAGAAGCATACCGTTCTGTTGAGCGATGAACCAATTCAGCCACAAATATGTCATCCTCGCATCGTAATCGGTATACAAAGATATTGATGCTGAACAGAGTTTCCACGACATCCAAATACTTAAAGGGGACTCCCCGGAACTGCCGCTCATCCAGGTCGGCACCTCTTCCCACTTCCCTTATATGTGTTGTAATTGCTCCTGTAAATACTGTCTCCAATAGCCATTGGCCACTTTCTCACAAGCCAGGGGATCACACTCGTCCACATGCACGGCCAAACACCGAAACAGACATTTCCGGTCTTTGTAGGGACCCCGTACGCCTCCCGTTAACGCATACAGTCCTTTTCGACGAAGCAGCCAAGGTGGAAGAATGACAGGAGCACCGATAGGATGATCTCTCATTTTCGAGACGAAAAATGTGACGTTGGTCACCATTTCTACAGTCCATTTGGTGTTGGGTCGTTGCAACCGGGCCCATTCCAACGGGTCCAACGTAGTCAGTTGGTCGATGAGTGGCCCCAGAGAAATTGCATCCGTCACCGTGAAGGGTTGATCAAACACATAGGTATTATTGCTGAGATAAAAATACCGCAACTGGTCCGTCTCTTTGTGCCGTAAAATGTAGCCGAATGTGATATTCAACTTGAAAGCTGTGACCTGGTCTGTGAAAATGTTCTCGGCATAGGTAGAAAGATACGCGAGGTCCTGCTGTCGAAAGTTATACAAGTCCAATAAACGACGGTGACGGTGAAAAGAATGGCGTATGGTGGTCCAGTGACGTCGATAAATCTCACTCACAAACTCGTCTTCGGGCAAGACTTCAGCCGGAGGCGCTCCTGGATCCCCTGGAAAATCTTCTCCACGTCTCATGCTGCAGTGAGGCTCAGGCAAGTAGCTCCTGTCGTCAGACTGGTTCAGGCTGGTCAGGTAGGCTGGTGAGGCAGGCTGGTCAGGTAGCTCCGTTCGGCAGGCCAATGATTGCAGCAACCCCCTAAAAATTTCCACTTTTATACGTTTTTTCGTGACATTCGGGTCTTTTCGGTGACCTCCGTGTGTCTTCGGTCACCTCCGTGTCTTTTCGGTCACCTCCGTGACTCTTCGGTGATGACATTCGGGTCTTTTCGGTGACCGCCGTGAGTCTTCGGTCACCTCTGTGTCTTTTCGGTCACCTCCGTGACTCTTCGGTGATGACATTCGGGTCTTTTCGGTGACCTCCGTGTCTCTTCGGTGATCTCCGTGACATCTTCACGGACCTCACCGAAAAAACACGGACCTTACCGAAGAGACACGGACCTGACCGAAGAGACACGGAGGTGAACGACATTGTGGAAAAACCCCACAGACAAGTCAGTACATCTCCTATCATGCTCCCACGGACCTCACCGAAAAGACACGGACCTGACCGAAGAGACACGGAGGTGAACGATATTGTGGGAAAAACCCCACAGACAGGTCAGTACATGTTCCCACGGACCTCACCGAAAAGACACGGAGGTGAACGACATTGTGGAAAAACCCCACAGACAGGTCAGTACATATCCTATCATGTTCACAGGTCACGCGCCATTCACCCAGAGCGGAAGTGACTTCATACGGCATGTTCACAGGTCACGCTCCATTCACCCAGACCGGAAGTGACGTCATACGGGACTGGTGGCGCCCCCTGGAGGAAAAAGGGGAACCAAGAGTTACCTCCCTGGAAAACGTAAGCCTATCCGTCCTTTCCCTACTACTGGCGTGTGATACCAAGCCGAAAAAGCGTTTCGCCTGACCTTGACTCCATGCAGCTTTTGATCAACACTCAGTCGCCGAACCATTGTACAAATAAAAAAAACAGACCAAATACTAGTAGTATTCTCGCCCGACGAAGCAATCGTGGTGTGGACGGTGATGCTTATTTAACAACAACAACAACAACAACAACAATAAAACGCGTTTCCAAAACGCGTTTCAAACGCGTTCATAAACGCGTTAAAGATAAATGAACATACCGATGATCAAATAAACGCGTTCTTTGAGAAGCAAACGAAACGAATACAAAACGCGTTCGGAACGCTATTGAAACGCGTTTCAGACGCTAATAGAACGATAATATACGTGAGAAAAACGGACACTGAACGCTTTTACCCCTGTAATATCATCTTTGAAAGAAGAAATTCTAGAACTAGAGTGCCGCAGTATGAGAGACAATCTCGTCTTTATTGGATTTCCCGAGGGTCCATCTGAAAACACAGAGGAACTGATCCAGAAATTTATCAAGGATAAGTTGGAGATACAGAAGGAGATTTCATTCTAACGAGTACACCGATTTGGATCACAGAGACGAGGCCCTTGTGCCATCGTTGCTAAGTTAACCTATTACAAAGATCGTGAACTGGTGAAATATTCTTGTTCAAAGTTGCGCGAAACAGATTTCAGAATCTCCGAACAGTTCCCACCAGAGATAGCGGCCCGTCGCAAACCACTCTACCCTTTACTTAGACAAGCAAAAGCAGAGGGCAAAACGGCACGCCTCGTGGGCGATAACCGAAGAGAGTTCCCGCGAGATCAGTCAACATGGTCTTCTGATCATCACGACAGACGATACGACGCACGACGAGAGGCGCACGACCGCGAACGAACTCAGCCAGCATATCGACGACAGGAACACAGAGATGACTACGAACGACGCCCACCACCTACTTATCGACCAGAGAAGCGCAGAGACGAGCCAGCCACAAAGCGAAGTGGCAACCATGATAACGGTGAGAACAGATTCAATGTTCTCCCACGAGAAGGCGTGGAGAGTACCGGGAACCCTGAGAGTGAAAACCAGCAGGCTCCATCATCGGCGACTGGAGGGGCAGACATGCAGGGAGACGGGAACTAGGGGTGCCGCACTGGTCGAACGAACTATCCAACCGGACACTTCCCTCCTAGTGAATCAAAGTTAATATCTATTAACGTATGCGGTCTCAAAAGAAGACTATTATATCCTGAGTTTATAGATATGATAAGTCAGTATGACATAATTGGATGTGTTGAAACTAAACTAGATAAGTATGATCAAATTACACAAATTCCAGGTTACGAATTCTTCCCAGCAAACCGGAAACAAAATGTTATTCGTAAATCGGGTGGAATCGGGTTATTTGTTAAGGAAAATTTGTTACCTTTTGTTCATATATATGATTTGTCATGTGAGTATGTATTGTGGTTTAAAGTATCTGGGGAACATCTCAAACTAGATAACGACCTTCACTTTGGTGCCTTATATATTCCGCCTGAGAAAACCGCATATGCTAATAAAGACTTGTTGGAAGATCTCGAAAAATAAATAGTAGAAAAATGTAGTGAAACTGAGTTTCTGTACTTACTAGGAGATTTTAATGCACGAACAGCCGAAACAGAAGACTACACCATAATTGATGACTATCTTACAGATTTTTTTGAATTAGACGAAACTACATACAGATCCCTGAATGATATTTACACAATAATTGATTTTGATTTCCCTATACAACGAACTAACAAAGACAATACATTGGACAACTATGGTAGAAATCTTCTTAACTTATGTAAACTGAATAGTTTACTCATCTTGAATGGTAGAGCAGGAAAGGACAAGGGAATCGGAAAGCGCACTTTTAATAACTTATCAACTATTGACTATGTACTCTGCAAAATACCAGCAGTTAAACTTGTATCAGACTTTGAAATACACGATTTCGACCCACTATTCTCAGACCTGCACACTCCAGTATCACTTAGCTTAAAAAATCACGAACTCGAACACCGACCTACATCACACTTTTGCAACAACGATGACAGTTATATATCCGCGAGTGCACCAGTAAACCCAAAACTTAAAAGAAAGTGGACCCCAAATAAACAAAGCTCATTCGTTGAAAGTATAGGAATTAATGATATAGAAGAAATGAAAAAAACAGCTAACATCACTCGACCCAAACGAAATGACACAAGAATCCATAAATAATATTGCCGGAAATATAACGACTATCTTTGGAAAAAGTGCTGCTACTACTTTTCCACTTTTTGACACAAGTAAAAACAACAAACGAGCACAGAAGCCGTGGTTCGGTAAAAGCTGCCGCCAAGCGAAAAAAAAATATCACATAGCAAAGCGAATTCATTCAAGAAATCGGATGACGCCAATAAAGATGATCTGGTGAAAGCAAGTAGACAATACAAGAAAACTATGAATAAATTCATCAACAAATATCATAATGATTCACAATTTTTTTTTCGTAACATGCGTTCAAAAAATCCAAAGGATTACTGGAAATTACTGAACAGCATGCATAAATAAAAAAAAAATCTAATTCTGACATAAACATCGAAACACTATTTGATTACTTCAAAGACATAAATGAAAGCGAACCAGATGATACTGATAATGGACAAGTCCCTCACCCCCCTCCTGACATCAATAACTTAGATAATGATATATTAAACATGCCTTTGTTCATTGACTTGCCATTGCTCAACATGAACGCATACTGAACTGTACATATGGGTAGATCCAAAGGTGAAAAACAAACGAAAGCGCCAAAGCGAAAGTGTAAAAACAACGACAACGAAGACGCAAAAACAGTTCAATATAGTCCTGATAATGACCCATCTTGTGCTAGTAGATTTAGAACACTTCTGGACCTGAACACTGGAGAAATAGTAAAATCCCCAGATATGGCGCATACATTTATGCCCGGTGCTTCACCTCAGCTATCACAAAGTCAGTATCAACTAGGAACTCCACCATCTTATCCCATATACAACCAAGGGCACTCCATCGCACCACCTACTCTGGTAAGCATGCCAACTACTGGCTTTCAGGACATAATCAACCGTCTTAGCAGCATAGAAATAGCGGTGAGAAAGATCGACGGCGTCGGAAACAGTCTAGACGAAATTAAGAGATCAATCAACAAAACGAACGATCGGATAAGTAAAACTGAAGATAAAATGCTAAATATGGAAGCCTCAGTACAACATATGAGTGATAAATATGACAAGGTATTATCCCAACAGAACGATCTGAAAGCAGAAGTGTCCAGACTGAAGAGAGAAGTAAACGACGGTAGACGTGATATGGATGAAGCGCTGGACCTACAGGGGTAAAAGCGTTCGGTGTCCGGTTATTTTCGTTTAGTTTGACCTAACGAAACGCGAACGGAACGAAATGTAAACGCGTTTCAAACGCGTTCCAAACGATTACAGGAAACGAAAGGCTTTCAATATCGCTTATTTTTTTCTTTTATCAAAACGCGTTTCTCTCGTCAAACGTGTTTGCTCTGATCGAAACGCGTTTATAAACGCGTTTTATACACGCCTATATGAACGCGTTTTATAAACGCGTTTCTCTTTTCATTCAACTCGCGTTGTGTTTTTATTTTGCAAACCAGGCCAAGAAGCCCTCGTGTCGGGGCTTTCCCCAGTCGCTATTATAATCCCTGTGTGGCGTAGCCTTTATACAACGGTAAAAACGTTATGTGCCCGATAATTCGTTTCGTTTATATATTGCGCTAAGCTTAAATCTTTTCGTTCACCAAGCGAAACAATATATGTCTTCCCGTACCAAGCGAAATGATTAGTTAGGCGTGAGTAGTAGGGAAAGGATGGATAGGCTTACGTTTTCCAGGGAGGTAACTCTTGGTTCCCCTTTTTTCCGCCAGGGGGCGCCACCAGTCCCGTATGACGTCACTTCCGGTCTGGGTGAATGGAGCGTGACCTGTGAACATGCCGTATGACGTCACTTCCGGTCTGGGTGAATGGCGCGTGACCTGTGAACATGATAGGATATGTACTGACCTGTCTGTGGGTTTTTTCCACAATGTCGTTCACCTCCGTGTCTTTTCGGTGAGGTCCGTGGGAACATGTACTGACCTGTCTGTGGGGTTTTCCCCACAATATCGTTCACCTCCGTGTCTCTTCGGTCAGGTCCGTGTCTTTTCGGTGAGGTCCGTGGGAGCATGATAGGAGATGTACTGACTTGTCTGTGGGGTTTTCCACAATGTCGTTCACCTCCGTGTCTCTTCGGTCAGGTCCGTGTCTCTTCGGTGAGGTCCGTGTTTTTTCGGTGAGGTCCGTGAAGATGTCACGGAGATCACCGAAGAGACACGGAGGTCACCGAAAAGACCCGAATGTCATCACCGAAGAGTCACGGAGGTGACCGAAAAGACACAGAGGTGACCGAAAACTCACGGCGGTCACCGAAAGGACCCGAATGTCATCACCGAAGAGTCACGGAGGTGACCGAAAAGACACGGAGGTGACCGAAGACTCACGGCGGTCACCGAAAAGACCCGAATGTCATCACCGAAGAGTCACGGAGGTGACCGAAAAGACACGGAGGTCACCGAAGACACACGGAGGTCACCGAAAAGACCCGAATGTCACGAAAAAAGGTATAAAAGTGGAAATTTTTAGGGCATTGCTGCATTCATTGGTCTGCTTGACCAAACTGCTTCACCAGCCTGCCTGACCAGCCTGACCAAACTGAGCCTGCCTCACCAGCCTGAGCCTGCCTTACCAGTGGACCTTCACCAGCCTATCTCACCATAGCAGCTACTGACCTGACCAGCCTGAGCCAACAGTCATGGAGTCATCCCACCGAGCTAAGCTTCTGCAGCACCGTATCCATATCGTTGATGAGATGCAGCATGTGGCCGATATATGTGATCTCCAACATAATCACTAAACACATGGGGGTAGAGATCATGGCGGGGAAGACTTATATGGCCCGAAACAGAGCCCTCATCGACCTCATACCATGCCGTGGCTCCTTAGCATTTCAAGCCTTCGTGGAGGCGTTGAAGAAGACGGGAAATGAAGGAATAGCAGGTCTATTTCAAGCCCAGGATTCAGAAGATAATATCTTAGTCATGGACATGGACATCGCCGAAGGGCGTACAGCTACCAAACGTACGCACCAAGAGTCCGGTCTACCTACCAAACCCGGTCCACCTGCCAAACGTCCCCGACTAACACCTTTAGAAATACCTCAGCAACTGCTTCAGCCAGTGCCCCAGCAAGTGCCTGAGCAAGCGAAGGAAGAGGTGCTACTTCTTATGTCTGTGCAGGAGATCAATGACATTATCCAGCAGGCCTACCAGGCGGCCCAGACGAACACTTGGGAGCTTTCTCTCTATTTAACTGTGAGTGTCAAAGAAGAGGGAGTGCATTTTAACGCACCGGCCTGGGACGACAAACCACCTAAGCATATCGCCTTGACGTTGGACACCTGGATAAGAGTACAGGCCATTTATTACGCCGTCGATGCAGTCATTGACCACCAGGGGAGCGACGAAGCGAAATTTTATGTGGGTGACGACATCTTCCTCACCTGTTCTATGTTCAACAACATGTTGCTGGTGCATATTCGTAAATGGAAGTTGAGGAAGGATACGCAAAAGCGTAGTCCTTTACCTCAGGGCGTCACCCTGCAAATACCTGCGTGGCGGAAGCTGTAGAGTCTCACAGCTGAAATTGATGAAGTCATGTCTGACCAGGTGACTCAGTATATTTATAAGAAGTACATCGACACATTCCTGGATCATCTCAGACCCCGCATTCGACACTTGCGTATCAAGCAATGTGCAGGCTGTGGGAACAAGAACGGACTCTCCAACACGCATACGTGTATGGACAATAGTATACCATCAGACGCACTGATCACTGAGGGACTACAGGCCGTTAACGAGGTGCAAATTGCCGAGGCATTGCAAGCTGCCTGTCCACCCAGAATTCCACATGAACAGATTGCCACCTTCATCTACGTGCACCAGGGGCAGAAAGACAATGACGAGTTCAAACAAGTCTTGTTGCATAAATATTGAACATTTCACACAAGTCTTGTTGCATAAATATTGAACATTCAGACATCACCGTATTCCTACATTCTATGTTCATTCTATGTTCATTTAAGCGCCTTGATAGCGTATAATTGTATTAAAAAAATTCAACACCAAGAATCTACTGTGGTGAAGACATTATGTTCATTCTACTGTGTTAATAAAAATATTAGAAATTCAAATGTGTGTTAGTGTTCACTCTTTGCAAAGGGGTATTGGTGTGGGAGCTGGCGTTTTTGTGCTTTTAGTTAGAAAGTTTCCACCCTTTCGGGTGTAATTAGGTGGCCCTAAAAAGGACCTTTGGAAAGAACAGCGGGTTGGTCATCACACTGTTACGGGCGGAATATTTTTTTCACGCCTGATACCCATCCCCGACACACAGGGCATCGTATCTTCAAATGAAGCTCCTCTGTCTCTGCGCACTGGCACGAACCCGCTATGCATGTTAAGCTTAGCAAGCATACACCACAGGTGACCACAAGGGGAAAAGGCGTACATCGTCTCATCGTCTTGACACACGGTACAGGTGGATCTCTTCTGTTCCCTAGCCAGTTGTAGGCGTAATTTAGACTTTTCGTCTTCTAATTCGTCAAGCTGTTGGTTCAGGTGGCTGATCTCTTGTAAGGGTGTTGTCATTCCTGTTGCGGTAGTGGTCGTTGTGGTAGCCGTCGTTGTGGTAGCCGCCTGAGTCGCCGCTGTAGTTGCTGGGGATCTACTACTGTTTAACCACTCCGCCTCTCCGTGTACACCTTCATCGTCTGTTTCCTCATCATCAACTTCTTCCTGCACAGCGTCCCTTATTTCTCTATCTTGTTGTGCGCCTCTCATCCTCAAAGCTTCAGCAATATGAGCTTCATGAACACGCTGCAAGCTCGTAATGATTGTAACATGTTCGTTGTCTTCTCCGTTCGAGCGAATCCGTTCTCTAGGATCTTGTCCCGTGTTCATTGCGTTGAAAAGTGCCCGTCTACTAGGATTAGCCATGATGCGGTTGAAATGAGTGGATAGCAGACGAGACACTGCGCGCTTTTTATAGTATAACCGTAGAGCGCCCGTATGAGGACGCGGACGTCACCGAAATCTTCACACTGAACAAGCGTGCCTGCTCAGGCCCGCTGAAATTTTGTGTTTCTTTTCCATCTTCAAACCGGTCTCATTTTGCAATAAATGCGAGTTGACGTGTAAAACTTATTTAAACTTGAACTTTGGGAGCTTATAGTGTATCGCTGAAAAATTCAGAAGGCTGGCGGCAGGCTAAAACTATATTTTTAATCATTTTGTCGATTTTAGCCCCGTATGGTTATGGGTGTGGTTGTGTGGAAAACCCGGTAAATTTGAAATAAATCGGCTTACCTCCGTAAAAACACTTTAGGTGTGTTCCTCACATCCTTATAATGTCACCCTGAAAATTTGAGCAGGTTTATCGATGGAAAAGTATGAATTTTTGTCATACCACTCTTGCTACGGTAACACAGCCATTGACACGCATAGCTGTACACACCTTCGGCTCCATACTGTATAGTGCTGTGTTACCGTAGCAAGAGTGGTATGACAACAATTCATACTTTTCTAATCACCGGGACTTGCCTCACCGCAGCATGAGACGTGGAGAAGATTTTCCAGGGGATCCAGGAGCGCCTCCGGCTGATGCCTTGCCCGAAGACGAGCGTGTGAGTGAGATTTATCGACGTCACTGGAACACGATACGCCATTGTTTTCACCGTCACCGTCCTCTATTGGACTTGTATAACTTTCGACTGCAGGACCTCTCGTATCTTTCTACCTATGCCGAGAACATTTTTACAGACCAGGTGACAGGCTTCAGACTTCAGACAGCTTTCAAGTTGAATATGACATTCGGCTACATCTTACGGCACAAAGAGACGGACCAGTTGCGGTATTTTTATCCCAGTAGATGTGTTTGACCAACCCTTCAGTGTATGCTATTTCTTAAATTCTTTGGAGCGAAGTCACTACGTTGAATGGGCCCGGCTGCAACGTCCGAATACCAAATGGACTGTAAGACCACCTCTCAGGCAGCTAGTAAGGTAAGTCATAAACAACTATATTTTCATTGAATGCAAGGTTGTCTTGAATTTTTTTTCTCTAAATATGATAAATTCTCGATTTTCCATTACCACAACGCAAAGCTTGGGGCAAAACAAATATGGCGGCTATAGGCTACGTGTGGTCAAAAATATTGTCCAACTTCAAAAATTCATGATCAAACAATCTGAACGTCTTACGAGCTGAGACTTCATGATTAAATCGTAAAAGATATATACTTCGTAACCTTAGTTGGATTCGTCATGAAATCATTTACAAATGGTGTATTCGAGCACTTTTTGTCACCTATAGTAAAGTTGACAGACGTTTTGGCCGAAATGGTTTATGCGAGAAGCCTGCTCAATAAATCAATTTCTCCATAAACATAAAGCATCCAAAGTTAGCACAATATTCTCTTATGTGTGTGTTTCATGCAGGAATGTCCTTCCGTGATAAACTCACACTGTACCGAGGGGTTGGGACAAAACAGTATTCGCTGTAGGTCACGTGGTGTAAACAGTCCCCTCCTTCCCCCCTCCCTTTCCGTTTTCAGTGGATACATTCGTGTTCAAAATAAAACTCCTGAACATTTATAGTCATTTCTATATTTTCCTATATTTTACTCAAAACCTCCTATATTTCCTCTAGTTTGACTTTTTCTCATGAAAACCTTCACCAATGCTCTGAAATGAGTCAATTGGGAAAATACAGTTCAGAAATTTTTTTTAGGGAAACATTTCAATTTCTCTTTCTTGAACCAAGCAGCAGAACGGGTCTCCTCAACCACAACAACTATGACCACATTCCGTGGATATCAACTATCAATTTTGGAACGTACAATGTAGTAGTGACCTGTCTTACACTTCCTTATTTTCCATATTTTCCCATATTTTATTAAGAAAATTCCTATATTTCTCCTATATTTTGGCAAATTTCCTCCTATATTTTCTCCTATGTTTTCACTGTGATCCACTCGCAGGCCTGCCTATATCTTTTAACCCAGGAGACTATTTTTTATACATACATACTATGTTTTCCCTGTATTCGAGCATAATGACACTTTCTTTGAACTGGGAAAATAAAATTATGTCAGTTATCACCAGTTCAAAATAATCCCTGGGTTAAAAGATAGGGGAAAGTAGTGATCATTAGGTGATTTCCTAACACAAGAACCACAGTTGCCTGGCTTGTGGAATATTTGATGGTACATCCCACATAAATTTGCAATCAATTATTGAAATTTATTCAGATATTTTTTTAAAGCCTATTTAAAAAAAAAAAAAAAATCCTTCATTTTTTTCTCTTTTTCTCTGTCAGAGATCAGCTTCTAGACGAAAATTAAAAGCTGTTGTAACTTTAGCTTTGTTCAGCTTCACATCAATGGGAATGACTTTATTTGATATGAAAGGAATAAAAAATAAGAATAAAGAAAATTCAACTTGAATTTTTTTTATTTGAATAGATTTCAATTACTTATTGAAAGTATACGTGGATATTCACCATCAAAGTCAACTGTGATAACAACTCCCAATATCCTGTTGGGAGACAAATACTAGTGTAAAATCCAACATTTAGTAGACAGCTGCTGTCCATGGAGACTTTATTTTCCTTATCAATAATATGGAAAGAAAAGCAGAAAAACTACTGTTTTGAAGTCAATTTTTCCTGTGTCGTGGAATTTCTCTTTCACAACCAGGGCAACCACAATCAGAGTCCTATTGCAATAATGCATTTACTGATTTTTTATTTTATTTTCATTAGCATAATCACCCTCACTTCTCAATGTTTCTTTACTGTACAGAGTTATTTCCCTTGATTCTTTTTATTTATTTATTTATTTATTTTTTTTTTTTTGCTAACGTATATACACATTATTATTGATCATATCTTTGTCATGTCCTCTTAATTACTGAGGAATATTTGTCAATTAATGACCAATAGATATATTTTGAGATAGTATCCCAGATATACATGTATGGTACTCAAAATGCAGGATATGACAATGCCATCGGGTATGGTAATACCAGTACTGTGACACAATAAGAAAAAATGTGGCTTTTCAAAAATATATCTGAAAGAGTCATTTAGGACAATTATTTTAAATCTGTAATGTCATGATCCCAAACTCAACTTCAATTCTTCAACACTGTTCAAGGTTAACACATTTCAAATCCAAGGTTGGTTTTCTTAGTAAAGGGAGGCCGAGATTAAGTTTGCTTAAAATTCTGCAAAATGCACAGTATACTGGTTAGAACG
Organism: Hanleya hanleyi; assembly: GCA_036873755.1. NCBI lineage: Eukaryota > Metazoa > Mollusca > Polyplacophora > Lepidopleurida > Hanleyidae > Hanleya > Hanleya hanleyi. The sequence goes on along the minus strand of JAVTVY010018886.1, from coordinate 32,337 downwards.
ACACAATAACTGACCATAAACACAAGGCCTCTTTTTCGCTTATTCCAATTTCGAAGATGTTCAGTTTTATAAAGTTACCTCTTTTTCACTTTCTCAGAGGAGAGAATGGCTGTCACAAGTGCTGATAGTCCACAAATCCTGTGGTGCATTTGAAGCAATGTGTCGAGTCCATGTTGAAGGCAGGGGACAGTGAGGCATAACTAGAGAAGGTTACAGAGTGGTGTGAGGACATCGATCTGGCTCAAGGTAATTTACAAGATCAGTCTATATGGTGTTTGTAAAATCAAGGAGAGCTGAACATTGATCACTCATATGAAGGTTGCATTGCACAAGTGATCACTCTCCCTAATCTTCAAAACATTTCCTGTACAAATGGCCCTCCCAGAGCCCACATATGATATTTCCCTGTTCTGGACAGCACAATTCCATGTCCACTAACAAATAAGTACCGGTATGAGAAATGACATTCATGGCATTTCTCATTCATGGGTAAACTTGTAAACTCCTGTTTCAAAGATGTCCTTCCTCTTCCGCTGACCACATGCACACATGCAGCTGATCGAAAAATCACACTTTTGCTGGTTGAACTATTTTTTAGATTATGCACCACTCTCTAAAACTAAGCCTTGTCCCTCTCCATAATCTCATATATTTTGAAGCTTATTTTTCTTTCTTAGTATTGTCTTTGTTCGTCGTCACACACAAGCCTACATGAGCATGGGTTCCTTCCGGGAGAGTTACTTTCCCTGCCACCAGATATGCATTGCTGTGCTGATGCAATCAATATGCAAGATTCTAACAATAGTTATGCTTAAATATTAATTATTCCATTTCTGGAATTCTCATCGTGAAATTATGTTCTCCATCATCCTCCTGATTCTGATATAGTTTATTTATTTCCTATTCACAGATCTTCATAAGATTGGTGGTATCCAGATATTTCCAATCCTGCAACAGAGCAGTAGTGCAGGAGTCCGTTCCAAAAGCCTGAGTCTCCTAGGGACCGTTGTTCAAAACAACCCATATTGTCAACAAGCTGGACTGGATGATGGTCTCATGCCTATAATATTAGAAATTCTCGACAATGATGAAGATGTCAGTGTGAAAACAAAAGCGCTATATGCTGTGTCCTGTAGGAATGCCATAATACGCTCTCATCGCATTCACATGGCAGTGTCACAGGACCTACGAAGTAGGGTTTCATATGATTTAAGTGTGTACTCGAGAGATGACTTGGGGACCCTATGTGCTACCTTGAGAGAATTTTATATAAAGGCAGTCTCTAATTGACAGTGGGTACTATTAACTTTCCCAGGTGTCACCGCTGGTGAGTCATTAGCGTAGCAACTATTATCGCCCTCAGTTCCTGTTACCATGGACACTTATCAGTCCAGCAGTACAGTACGAGGTCACCCATCTCAGTCTTGACGGGGCTCAAAGTCGCTTCGCTGATTTTACAAGAACCGGTGTCTCCAACATGATATGCCGTATCAGGGAACCTTCAAAAGTCGCAGTGAAACATACAGCCAAGGGTTGCCGATAGGCATGACAGTGCACTCGCTGAGCCATCAGTAAATAATAAAAAAATGATTATAAATCAAATTTTCATCAGAATTCGGTCAGCTCAGAACTTGCAGGTAACAATGCCCTAATGTACGTTCATGCCAAAAATCAAGGTTCTAATGTCAACTGTTCTCCTTATTTTGCTGACGAAAGGATTCGGATGGACTGACTCACTCATTACCGGACAATTTGCAAATGGTAGCCTATAGGAATATGATATGTTACAAGCGTCTAGTCCGTCATTCATAATCCAGCCGTCGTCCATTAGAGAATATCCGCGTCCATAATCCAAAGACCTATTCCATTTTCCACATAACGGTATTAGCACCAAATTCAAAAAGACAATCATAGTATACATAAACATAGGCTTGTTTCCTGCAAGAGAGAAGCGGTCAACAGTTTTCAATGATGCCGGCAAGACATCATGATGTTCCAAAAAATATCAAATCCGTATCGCTGATCAGTATTCTTAATCCATAATATTCGTTATAGAGTCGTCATCTAAAAAAGATGTATCTCAGTCACGCTTTGATTGTGACTGTTCATATGAGCACCATGAGGATCTTGAAGTACATGGGTTCATACGGCCCCTAGCCCCGGGTTAAACGGAATTAGACACAAGTTACGAAACGTAGCGCCATAGATCTTGCACGCTACGTTCGTATTTTTTTTATCAGCATGCGATATGTATCGCCAAATTTGAGAAACTTTGAGTGGAGGCGCTTGGTGGAATAGCCCTGTTTTATAAGTTTCTGCAACAATGTTTTGTGACGTTGATTAAAATCATCGCATTTAACACAGGATCTAGCAAATGCTACTAAGCGAGATATGTATACGCCATATGCAGGTCCCACTGGAATATTGCTATCCAGAAAGGGATAGTTTACGATGTCGAAATTGTAATCATCTCTTTTGTCATAAAGTCGACGAGAGAGAATGCCCGCTTCATTTTTATAGAGATAGAGATCTAAATATGATGTGCCTGTAGGGCTATCTGTAGTTTCCTTCAAATCCAGTGAAGGCGGATATATATCCTTCACTGCGTCATGTATATAGCGATTATCCACAGCGAGAAGATCGTCTATATAGCGTTTGGTGAATGAGAAGGAACGGGATTTGAATGGATCGGTTTTTGAAAGCGCTTGCATATAGTCATATTCATAAGAGAACAGATACAGGTCGGCCAACAGGGGTGCACAATTAGTATCCATTGGAATACCTATATGCTGCTGATATATTGTGTTGCCAAATTTCACATAGATATTTTTAATGAGAAATTCAAGCAACTCTATAAACAAAGAAACATCCCATGAATGATATCTCTAGTATGTAGTCGAGCTAAAGAATGCTTTATGGCTTCCGACATTAATATATCTACGATCAGTTTTCTTGAACACAGATACTATTAATGAACTTATACGGTCAATAAGGTCCTGATGAGGGATTGTAGTATAGAGAGTCGAGAAATCCCATGTGGATACATGTCTGTACGGTATGTGACCTTTAGCATCAAGTTCTTCCGTAAGACATTTTGAGTTTTTCAATATCCACATACATTCAACGCCAGAGTTCTTAGAAATAATGGCGCAATACCTTTCCCAAAATGCTTTTACCTCCTGAAGGGCCCTCGTCAATAGGGTTGAAAGAAGCTTGGTGGTGCAGCTTCTAGAACCAGCTATGAATCTAGCTTTGTATGGTGATTTATGCATTTTGGGAGTCCAGTATATTTTTGGTATGTCGTTATGATTGGTTGGAAGACAAATACCTCTTTCCCTGAGAAACTTTTTGTGATTGTTAAATAAATCTTCCAGAGTAAATGCAGTTTGGGAGTAAGTAGACGTATTTGATGAAGATATGTCTACACTCAATTCTTTAACCAGCACCTGGTAATAGTAATATTTACATATGAATATTACATTATTCGGAGCTTTGTCTGCTGGGACTATGACGAATTTACTCTGGAGATTTGCTAGAACTTCTTGCGAATTGAGGTTTCTCAGAACTTGTTTTGCTTGGGGAAGAGTACTTCTGTCAATATGGCGGATTGTTTCAGCCAACGGCCCACTTGCTCTTGGTGAGGTCCAGCCAATCAGCGAGGACTGTAGGTTCAACTTTTTCTCGCTTAGACCAATCAATAACGTACTGTTCCAATGCAGACAGTCACTATATAGCTGAAATATTGATGTTAAATTTAATTTTCTCTCTCATATGATTTGTTGATCCGTCCATCCGTCCGTCCCACATCTTGTGAACGCGATATCTTGAGAACAATTCGACCAATCGACTTCAAACTTGAGAAGGTGCTTCACATCAGTTAGACGGCCATTGGTATTGATTTTCGCTGAGGTACGTAATCCAAGATGGCTGCCAGCGACCATATTGGATTCTGTCCGTCCCACATCTTGTGAACGCGATATCTCGAGAACAATTCGACCAATCAACTTCAAACTTGGGAAGGTTCTTCACATCAGTCAGACAGCCATTGGTATTGATTTTCACTGAGGTACATAATCCAAGATGGCTCCCATTGACATATTGGATTCTGTCCGTCCCTCATCTTGTGAACGCGATATCTCGAGAACAATTCAACCAATCAACTTCAAACTCGAGAAGGTGCTTCACATCAGTTAGATGGCCATTGGTATTGATTTTCACTGAGTTACGTAATCCAAGATGGCTGCCATTGACCATATTGGATTTCAAACTCGAGAAGGTGCTTCACATCAGTTAGATGGCCATTGGTATTGATTTTCACTGAGGTACGTAATCCAAGATGGCTGCCATTGACCATATTGGATTCCATCCGTCCCAGATCTTGTGAACGCGATATCTCGAGAACAAATCGACCAATCGACTTCAAACTCGGGAAGGTGCTTCACATCAGTTAAACGACCATTGGTATTGATTTTCGCTGCGGTACGTAATCCAAGATGGCTACCATTGACCATATTGGATTCTGTCCGTCCCACATCTTGTGAACGTGATATCTCGAGAACAATTCGACCAATCGACTTCAAACTTGGGAAGGTTCTTCACATCAGTCAGACAGCCATTGGTATTGATTTTCACTGAGTTACGTAATCCAAGATGGCTGCCATTGACCATATTGGATTTCAATCATCCATATTGTACCCATCTGTGTTGTGAACGCGATATCTTGATCTATTCCACCCATCGATTTATAAACCTCATCTGATCTACAAATCCATATACAACTACAGACTTTAATACATTCCAGTCTTACACTACCCATTACTGCTTCTCAAACCTCCTCAAATTGTCTCAACAATTTCAGATAAACGTCTCTTTCCACATACACATATCCAATTTCCAAGTTATATTTAAGGAGATATTGGAAGCGTATATGCTGTACGCTCTCAAACAGGCTATTTGGTGGAGGACCTGCTAGCTACTCCGCTTGTTCACTTCCCTACAATCACAGGGCACCACTTACTCACTTCCCTACAGTCGCAGGGCACCACTTACTCCCCTCCCTACAGTCACAGGTCACCATCTTACTCCCCTCCCTACAGTCACAGGTCACCATCTTACCTCTCTACAGTCACAGGTCACCATCTTACCTCCCTATAGTCCTATAGTCACAGGACACCATCTTACTCACTTCCCTACAATCACAGGGCACCATCTTTCTTCCCGAGTCACAGGCTACCATCTTAGTCACGAGTCATCATCTCTCACCTCCCTATACTTGGTGGACCACTGGGCTGCCTCTCGTTTTAATGTTCATGCCCCATTTCCCTGGTTGTCTTAATTTTTTTAGCACATGTTCTCACGTTGTTGTTCTGACGATCATTGATGTTCAATGACGCAAGTGACGCTTTGACTTTTTTTATTCACGTGAACAAGAAAACTTGAACAAGAATGTATATACAAGTATGTACAAGAATACAGTAGATATGTACAAGAAAAGGTGTATATACAAAAAAAACTCCTGTGTGAAGAGTAGGATTCGAGTGAACAAGAAACTTGAACAAGAATGTATAGAATAGGTACAAAAAATGGTTATACAGTAGTCATGTCAGGATTGAACAAGAACAAACCTTGAACAAGAATGGTTATGTACAAAAATATAGTAGGTATAAGGTGTGTGGAGCACAGCATGTGTAGTTTACAGTTCTCGTTTTAAGTATCCATCAAAGTCATCACAAGTCCAGGTAAGTGGTACTGATGCCATCGGGAAGGACTTTCCGTTTCGGGTAAAATAAAGTGAAGGCATCTCGTTTCTGGATGTACGTCCGCATCTGGTGGTCCACGACCCGAAATCCTCTGTTAGTCCCACTCGCACTGGCCTGGCTTGCAGCACGTTCAGGTACAAGGCTTTGTCGATGGCCGGATCGCGCCGATTCACTCCTTTGCAGCTAAACTTATTTTGGTCTCCACCGTAACAGTAATACGTCTTCGAGGAGAGAGCAATCATGGCATCACCACTCCACTCCAACTTGAAGAGGCCCGGCGTCCGCTTGTCGTACTGGTAATGGTCACGTCGAGGTAGCCACTGGTCCCGTTGCGCCTCATACTGTGCACGTAACTCGGGTTTGACCAGGGACTCCCAATCCGCATTAGACACGGCCATGTAAGCAGAGTCTGTATCCATCTCCATGAGTTGCCAGTCTGATGGATTAAAATACACACCCATGAAATCATACAAAATCTGGAGCATCCTCAGCTTGGCCACCTGGTATACCATACATCCAATTTGGAGGGGCAGGTTGTAACGGATAGTCTTTTTGGCTAAAGTGATTTCATATATATCGTCATCGATGACCTCCACGAATCGAAACAGGGGAGAATTGATCTTTTTGCGGGCCTGTGGGATGGTACAGATGTTCACGTTCATGTGCTTATCTTGGTTAGTGACCGTTTTGCCATAATAGCCATTGCCCGTGAGCTTCCACGATTCACCGATGATGGCCTTACTCGGATCTTGATCACCTTGACGACGGGCAGACGTCACGATGTCGGCATTCCCCGCAAAACAGGCGTTGGGTACGTACTGTAAGACTTGGTACACGCGCGTGACTTCCAGGCCGTGGCTGATGTACCACTGTAGTAGCGGAGTGCCCAGCAAGATTTTCTCTGCCCACATACTGCCAATCAACATCCGTCGAGGTCGAGGCAAACACTCGTGTTGCTCAGCATAGGCACCCATGGTGTCTCCAATGTCATCCCGACCCACCAGTGTGTTCTTGAAAATAGGTGGGCACTGGGCGAAGAGTGGCTTGAGAGTGTCGGGAACATGCAGGTTGCATTCCACAAAGCCGTAGAGGTCTCCGGAACGAATGGCGTCGAACATCTGTGGTAGAGTCAGGAGTCGCCGACGACTGAGAGGGTACTCGCGCGCTTTAAGGAAACGGCGTAAATGTGGGAGGGCCTGGCACATGGTGTGAAATTCACACTCCCACATTTCGATGAGGTGGTATCCTCTCTCTTTGATGTAATCGCCGTTCTCCTGGACTTCTTCCCGTAATTCTTCCGCCGATTTCCCACGTCGTTGGTTGAAGCGTCCAGCGCTGAAATGACATTCGTGGCCGTGCCAATAGCATCCATAAAACTGGAATACGGTCGGTGTTCTACCCACAAGGGCAAACCCATCGACGGGGAGTCGACGATCTCCTATCCGCTTCTCTGTGGCGTTGGTCTGATGACGTATAGAAATTCCCCGTCGATAGGCTTCCCAGTCCAACCACTGGTCGGCAAGATGCTTGTAGGAGGTGCGTTGCGGTGTGAAATGTTGACCTTCCGCCAACCAGCGCGGGCATGGGTTAGGCAAGGGACCACAGGTACAGGGCATTGGCATCGAATCCGATGATTTTGGCACAGGGTTTCCCACCGGGGAGAGTAGTGACGTCCTTCTCGTGGTAGTGGTGAAAAATAAGACTGGGCCCACCCACGATGGTCTGTTCTAGACAATCATACATGTCCGCGTCTTTTTGCTGTATCAGCGAGAAGTAAGTGGGACAATCTTGAAAGAGATGGCGAAGCGCCAGACCCGGTAAACTCAAGCACTCCTTGAATATGTCGACGTGCATCTCACGACGAAAGAGTTGAACCATTTTCTCGGCCGCTTCGAGGAAAGGAACCACATCTAAGTTATTATACCATATCAGGAAATCTCGCAAGGTCTGCATATGTTGGCCGTTCCATACCTGCTGTAGTTCCCGATACGTGTCTTCCGAACATTCCACTTGCTTCAAATCGTCAAAGAACGCATTTCGGGGTGGTAACTGTGTTTCCTCCAAGCGGTCGAGCGTCGATATATACGTGTAAGGGAACCTCCCTTTGGTTTGTGCACAGTCATACGCCTTCACCCACTGATGATAGCTATAATTGGGAGCTAAGTAGTTCCGTACATCCAGGAAATGGAGTGACGTGGTAGTGAGGGCCATATGATTATTAATCTTCTTGATGACGGACTTGATGGTATTAGCCTGGGCCAAGTAAGGGTGGAGAAATTCCTTCACCATGTTAGGATCGTATAGCCCCGAGTTGAAGCCGAGCACAGGTAACTGGCCTAGGTATTGTAGGAAGCGGGCTTTCAATTTCTCCGCATACGGTTTAGGTAAAGGTACATCCTGCGACTGAATGGATTCCGGCTCCGACTCCGACTCGGACTCTGACTCTTCATCGTTGCTGAACGATACACCGGGTATAGGAATCCGGTCGTCCAGTTGGTCCAGTACGCCCTCGAACTTGGACACCAACAATTCCGTACTGGCCGCACTGACTTCCTCTAAATAACCCATCATACGGGTAATCAACTCATGGGAGTCCCCCGACGACACGAAACAGACGGGCGCAGCGTCATAGCCGGGTACGTTGGTGGAAATGCTCACACTCAGGGGAATATGGCGCTGCGTCCACTGCGTTTTCGCTGAGAACATGTCCATGGGCTCCAACAGGGCCTCGAAATCGTAACACGCCCGGTAGAGAAAATAACGGTCCTCTTCCGGTATGACAAGACCCTCATCGGCCAGCTCCTCGAAAATAGTAGGCGTATTATGGTACACGCCACCAGGAAATTTGCGTTTCACACTGTTATCACAAGTCTTTTCGTGTCGATGTAGGTGCCCAGAGTGGTCAAACAACCGATGGCATTGGGCACAACTGTAGGATTGCGCGTACAGGCTCATATCGTTGATGAGGGAAAAATGACTCACCCCGCCGTCGTCGAAGACATTGACTTTCATCGTAGAAGCATACCGTTCTGTTGAGCGATGAACCAATTCAGCCACAAATATGTCATCCTCGCATCGTAATCGGTATACAAAGATATTGATGCTGAACAGAGTTTCCACGACATCCAAATACTTAAAGGGGACTCCCCGGAACTGCCGCTCATCCAGGTCGGCACCTCTTCCCACTTCCCTTATATGTGTTGTAATTGCTCCTGTAAATACTGTCTCCAATAGCCATTGGCCACTTTCTCACAAGCCAGGGGATCACACTCGTCCACATGCACGGCCAAACACCGAAACAGACATTTCCGGTCTTTGTAGGGACCCCGTACGCCTCCCGTTAACGCATACAGTCCTTTTCGACGAAGCAGCCAAGGTGGAAGAATGACAGGAGCACCGATAGGATGATCTCTCATTTTCGAGACGAAAAATGTGACGTTGGTCACCATTTCTACAGTCCATTTGGTGTTGGGTCGTTGCAACCGGGCCCATTCCAACGGGTCCAACGTAGTCAGTTGGTCGATGAGTGGCCCCAGAGAAATTGCATCCGTCACCGTGAAGGGTTGATCAAACACATAGGTATTATTGCTGAGATAAAAATACCGCAACTGGTCCGTCTCTTTGTGCCGTAAAATGTAGCCGAATGTGATATTCAACTTGAAAGCTGTGACCTGGTCTGTGAAAATGTTCTCGGCATAGGTAGAAAGATACGCGAGGTCCTGCTGTCGAAAGTTATACAAGTCCAATAAACGACGGTGACGGTGAAAAGAATGGCGTATGGTGGTCCAGTGACGTCGATAAATCTCACTCACAAACTCGTCTTCGGGCAAGACTTCAGCCGGAGGCGCTCCTGGATCCCCTGGAAAATCTTCTCCACGTCTCATGCTGCAGTGAGGCTCAGGCAAGTAGCTCCTGTCGTCAGACTGGTTCAGGCTGGTCAGGTAGGCTGGTGAGGCAGGCTGGTCAGGTAGCTCCGTTCGGCAGGCCAATGATTGCAGCAACCCCCTAAAAATTTCCACTTTTATACGTTTTTTCGTGACATTCGGGTCTTTTCGGTGACCTCCGTGTGTCTTCGGTCACCTCCGTGTCTTTTCGGTCACCTCCGTGACTCTTCGGTGATGACATTCGGGTCTTTTCGGTGACCGCCGTGAGTCTTCGGTCACCTCTGTGTCTTTTCGGTCACCTCCGTGACTCTTCGGTGATGACATTCGGGTCTTTTCGGTGACCTCCGTGTCTCTTCGGTGATCTCCGTGACATCTTCACGGACCTCACCGAAAAAACACGGACCTTACCGAAGAGACACGGACCTGACCGAAGAGACACGGAGGTGAACGACATTGTGGAAAAACCCCACAGACAAGTCAGTACATCTCCTATCATGCTCCCACGGACCTCACCGAAAAGACACGGACCTGACCGAAGAGACACGGAGGTGAACGATATTGTGAGAAAAACCCCACAGACAGGTCAGTACATGTTCCCACGGACCTCACCGAAAAGACACGGAGGTGAACGACATTGTGGAAAAACCCCACAGACAGGTCAGTACATATCCTATCATGTTCACAGGTCACGCGCCATTCACCCAGAGCGGAAGTGACTTCATACGGCATGTTCACAGGTCACGCTCCATTCACCCAGACCGGAAGTGACGTCATACGGGACTGGTGGCGCCCCCTGGAGGAAAAAGGGGAACCAAGAGTTACCTCCCTGGAAAACGTAAGCCTATCCGTCCTTTCCCTACTACTGGCGTGCGATACCAAGCCGAAAAAGCGTTTCGCCTGACCTTGACTCCATGCAGCTTTTGATCAACACTCAGTCGCCGAACCATTGTACAAATAAAAAAAACAGACCAAATACTAGTAGTATTCTCGCCCGACGAAGCAATCGTGGTGTGGACGGTGATGCTTATTTAACAACAACAACAACAACAACAACAATAAAACGCGTTTCCAAAACGCGTTTCAAACGCGTTCATAAACGCGTTAAAGATAAATGAACATACCGATGATCAAATAAACGCGTTCTTTGAGAAGCAAACGAAACGAATACAAAACGCGTTCGGAACGCTATTGAAACGCGTTTCAGACGCTAATAGAACGATAATATACGTGAGAAAAACGGACACTGAACGCTTTTACCCCTGTAATATCATCTTTGAAAGAAGAAATTCTAGAACTAGAGTGCCGCAGTATGAGAGACAATCTCGTCTTTATTGGATTTCCCGAGGGTCCATCTGAAAACACAGAGGAACTGATCCAGAAATTTATCAAGGATAAGTTGGAGATACAGAAGGAGATTTCATTCTAACGAGTACACCGATTTGGATCACAGAGACGAGGCCCTTGTGCCATCGTTGCTAAGTTAACCTATTACAAAGATCGTGAACTGGTGAAATATTCTTGTTCAAAGTTGCGCGAAACAGATTTCAGAATCTCCGAACAGTTCCCACCAGAGATAGCGGCCCGTCGCAAACCACTCTACCCTTTACTTAGACAAGCAAAAGCAGAGGGCAAAACGGCACGCCTCGTGGGCGATAACCGAAGAGAGTTCCCGCGAGATCAGTCAACATGGTCTTCTGATCATCACGACAGACGATACGACGCACGACGAGAGGCGCACGACCGCGAACGAACTCAGCCAGCATATCGACGACAGGAACACAGAGATGACTACGAACGACGCCCACCACCTACTTATCGACCAGAGAAGCGCAGAGACGAGCCAGCCACAAAGCGAAGTGGCAACCATGATAACGGTGAGAACAGATTCAATGTTCTCCCACGAGAAGGCGTGGAGAGTACCGGGAACCCTGAGAGTGAAAACCAGCAGGCTCCATCATCGGCGACTGGAGGGGCAGACATGCAGGGAGACGGGAACTAGGGGTGCCGCACTGGTCGAACGAACTATCCAACCGGACACTTCCCTCCTAGTGAATCAAAGTTAATATCTATTAACGTATGCGGTCTCAAAAGAAGACTATTATATCCTGAGTTTATAGATATGATAAGTCAGTATGACATAATTGCATGTGTTGAAACTAAACTAGATAAGTATGATCAAATTACACAAATTTCAGGTTACGAATTCTTCCCAGCAAACCGGAAACAAAACGTTATTCGTAAATCGGGTGGAATCGGGTTATTTGTTAAGGAAAATTTGTTACCTTTTGTTCATATATATGATTTGTCATGTGAGTATGTATTGTGGTTTAAAGTATCTGGGGAACATCTCAAACTAGATAACGACCTTCACTTTGGTGCCTTATATATTCCGCCTGAGAAAACCGCATATGCTAATAAAGACTTGTTGGAAGATCTCGAAAAATAAATAGTAGAAAAATGTAGTGAAACTGAGTTTCTGTACTTACTAGGAGATTTTAATGCACGAACAGCCGAAACAGAAGACTACACCATAATTGATGACTATCTTACAGATTTTTTTGAATTAGACGAAACTACATACAGATCCCTGAATGATATTTACACAATAATTGATTTTGATTTCCCTATACAACGAACTAACAAAGACAATACATTGGACAACTATGGTAGAAATCTTCTTAACTTATGTAAACTGAATAGTTTACTCATCTTGAATGGTAGAGCAGGAAAGGACAAGGGAATCGGAAAGCGCACTTTTAATAACTTATCAACTATTGACTATGTACTCTGCAAAATACCAGCAGTTAAACTTGTATCAGACTTTGAAATACACGATTTCGACCCACTATTCTCAGACCTGCACACTCCAGTATCACTTAGCTTAAAAAATCACGAACTCGAACACCGACCTACATCACACTTTTGCAACAACGATGACAGTTATATATCCGCGAGTGCACCAGTAAACCCAAAACTTAAAAGAAAGTGGACCCCAAATAAACAAAGCTCATTCGTTGAAAGTATAGGAATTAATGATATAGAAGAAATGAAAAAAACAGCTAACGAAATGACACAAGAATCCATAAATAATATTGCCGGAAATATAACGACTATCTTTGGAAAAAGTGCTGCTACTACTTTTCCACTTTTTGACACAAGTAAAAACAACAAACGAGCACAGAAGCCGTGGTTCGGTAAAAGCTGCCGCCAAGCGAAAAAAAAATATCACATAGCAAAGCGAATTCATTCAAGAAATCGGATGACGCCAATAAAGATGATCTGGTGAAAGCAAGTAGACAATACAAGAAAACTATCAATAAATTCATCAACAAATATCATAATGATTCACAAATTTTTTTTCGTAACATGCGTTCAAAAAATCCAAAGGATTACTGGAAATTATTGAACAGCATGCATAAATAAAAAAAAAATCTAATTCTGACATAAACATCGAAACACTATTTGATTACTTCAAAGACATAAATGAAAGCGAACCAGATGATACTGATAATGGACAAGTCCCTCACCCCCCTCCTGACATCAATAACTTAGATAATGATATATTAAACATGCCTTTGTTCATTGACTTGCCATTGCTCAACATGAACGCATACTGAACTGTACAATGGGTAGATCCAAAGGTGAAAAACAAACGAAAGCGCCAAAGCGAAAGTGTAAAAACAACGACAACGAAGACGCAAAAACAGTTCAATATAGTCCTGATAATGACCCATCTTGTGCTAGTAGATTTAGAACACTTCTGGACCTGAACACTGGAGAAATAGTAAAATCCCCAGATATGGCGCATACTTTTATGCCCGGTGCTTCATCTCAGCTATCACAAAGTCAGTATCAACTAGGAACTCCACCATCTTATCCCATATACAACCAAGGGCACTCCATCGCACCACCTACTCTGGTAAGCATGCCAACTACTGGCTTTCAGGACATAATCAACCGTCTTAGCAGCATAGAAATAGCGGTGAGAAAGATCGACGGCGTCGGAAACAGTCTAGACGAAATTAAGAGATCAATCAACAAAACGAACGATCAGATAAGTAAAACTAAAGATAAAATGCTAAATATGGAAGCCTCAGTACAACATATGAGTGATAAATATGACAAGGTATTATCCCAACAGAACGATCTGAAAGCAGAAGTGTCCAGACTGAGGAGAGAAGTAAACGACGGTAGACGTGATATGGATGAAACGCTGGACCTACAGGGGTAAAAGCGTTCGATGTCCGGTTATTTTCGTTTAGTTTGACCTAACGAAACGCGAACGGAACGAAATGTAAACGCGTTTCAAACGCGTTCCAAACGATTACAGGAAACGAAAGGCTTTCAATATCGCTTATTTTTTTCTTTTATCAAAACGCGTTTCTCTCGTCAAACGTGTTTGCTCTGATCGAAACGCGATTATAAACGCGTTTTATACACGCCTATATGAACGCGTTTTATAAACGCGTTTCTCTTTTCGTTCAACTCGCGCAAACTTGTGTTTTTATTTTGCAAACCAGGCCAAGAAGCCCTCGTGTCGGGGCTTTCCCCAGTCGCTATTATAATCCCTGTGTGGCGTAGCCGAGTCCTGTATTGTACCATATATGTCCTGCGTTATACCGAATCTGTGCTGTATTATAACATATCTTTCCTGTTTTATACAAATCTGTCCTGTATTAGAAAATAGCTTCCTGTATTTAAGAAATAAATGTTAGTTTTCCGTCCTTTAACTGCTCAGATAATTGACTGTAAAACGGAATTGGTTATTGTTTTTACACTATCCGTAATCTATCCATATGTACCCTGTCCATATCCATGTTTTCTGTGCATATCCACGCACATGTTCTATGTGCCTGTACATGTACTATTTCCCTGTACATGTAATCTGTTCATGTACATGTACTCTGTCAATATACATGTTCCATGTCCATGTAAATGTACTCTGTGCATGTCATTCTACATGTACTCTGTTCACGTCCATGTGAACATACTCTGTTCAATTCCATGTACATACTCTCTGTCCATGTCGCTATATAGCTGAAATATTGCGGAATGCGACGTTAAACCTTAATTACAAGCGTCTAGTCCGTCATTCATAATTCAGCCGTCGTCCATTAGAGAATATCCGCGTCCATAATCCAAAGACCTATTCCATATTCCACATAACAGTATTAGCACCAAATTCAAAAAGACAATCATAGTATACATAAACATAGGCTTGTTTCCTGCAAGAACGAAGCGGTCAACAGTTTTCAATGATGCCGGCAAGACATCATGATGTTCCAAAAATATCAAATCCGTATCGCTGATCAGTATTCTTAATCCATAATATTTGTTGTAAAGTCGTCATCTAAAGAATGATGTATCTCAGTCACGCTTTGATTGTGACTGTTCATATGAGTACCATGAGGATCTTGAAGTACATGGGTTCATACGGCCCTA
This sequence comes from Hanleya hanleyi, assembly GCA_036873755.1. NCBI lineage: Eukaryota > Metazoa > Mollusca > Polyplacophora > Lepidopleurida > Hanleyidae > Hanleya > Hanleya hanleyi. The sequence goes on along the minus strand of JAVTVY010018886.1, from coordinate 17,252 downwards.
GCCCCGGGTTAAGCGGAATTAGACACAAGTTACGAAACGTAGCGCCATAGATCTTGCACGCTACGTTCGTATTTTGCTATCAGCATGCGTCTCTCTCTCTCTCTCAATGAACATGCACTCTGTACAATGTCGCATGATGTAGACAATAACAACAAGAATGACGGGTCAATAATTTTTTTATCCCCTCCAGTATAATTCTGATAATTCTGATAATTGAAAGCGCCATCCAAATTAAAAATAGATAGATAGGAAAACAACTAGTACATGGTTATCCTAGATTCTCTTTTCCAAAAAAGTACTTACAAAAAACAAAGAAATCCAGGTTCCTTTGTTTTGAAATGATTATATGGGCTGTCTAATGTTGTTTTTGATACATTTCTATAACTGTGTGTATACTGTATCCAGCTCGTGCGGGCTCAATTTAAGCTCTTCGAGGCTCGATATTGTTATTTTGGTACAAAAGAAAAGCGACGTCTGTTAAAAAAAACGAGGTTTTACATTCCGATATAAAAAAAACTACCTTACCTGAAGTATGCAAAGGGAAATGATAATCCTCGGTTTGACGGCACGAGATGGTAAAAGTTCCTTCTTTGAAAGTAAAAGTTTTGTTCTTTTATCGTAAAATTTCCTTTTTGTTCTCCGTAAAACTACTGGTAAATTCACTGTTTGAAATATACCCAAAACAAATCACACACAATCTGTACAACTAAAATTAACACAGAGATGTTCTCACCGCAGATGTTTTGAAAATTTGAAAAGTTGAAATCCAATGCAACACATCCCGTTTTTAGCCACAACCCGCTAAGGCGTTATAATGTATATATGCAGCGAGTTCTATCTTCGACATTGCATAAGCCAGTCTCAAAATCAGACCACAATACCATGAGAAATATATTTATCATTGGTACAGGAGCGAGTTAACCTAGCGCTATTTTACGCGACATATGGTATGCTAATGAGGCCACGCGATATAGCGCTTGGAAGTTGTTGTGGAGGTAACCTGTGTGGGCTTTTCACCCAGGTAATTTGTATTCAGTCGCACAGGCGTGTTGATTCTTTTGTGAGTTTTTCAGGAGATTAGCTGTAAATTAGTATTTGCTGCACGAAGGCAGTCTTCTTGCGTAAGAGTAAGGGTATATATACGGCAGGGAGCCAGAGATATCTCATCGAAGTCCAGGCCAAGTCAGGCCGTTGCGGTACATGTTTCTCGATTTATTTACCACGACCGATTATGGAAACTCCAAGTATTAGTATTACCGACACGTCCGTTCCTGCTGATCAAAAAACGGATTCCTTGTCTGAAGAACTATTCCAAAAGTTTTGTTCATATGTGGACGACAAATTCAGCAGTTTTCAGGCAGATTTTTCGACTCAGTCCACCAGGAAAAGGAAAATTGAGCGAACAGAATTCAAATTTACCGGGAATCGGACCCAATTTGATTTCAACTCTTCTTTAGTAGATGACATTGACGCAGCTTTAAAGTCACTACATCATGATCGGAAAGACTCTGCTATTACGTTGCTGGAGTCTATCTCGAAAAAATTGAACAGACGCAATAAAATTATCCGACTGACCGATAAGTCTCCAGGTGGATGGGACACTGTACGTGAGTACGAGTCCGATGAATTGGCGAGTGACTCTGAAGACGGGAAACGGATTCGACAGGCGGAAAGTCGGGCTCTTCGTAAACGCGGAGAAAGATCTCGTGCACGTTGGCGTAAATCGCAAGCCCAGAATTATGCCACTACTGGTCCGCCTGTTCCTCCTAGCGGTGCTCAACCTAGTAACGCCAGGTACCCCAACCAGATGCAGTCGTTTCGAAACTGGCCCATTGATCGGTTTCCAGGACGTCCAGACAGAAACACCTTTCCCGCAAACGACATGTGTTTCCGAAGTGGAAAATTTGGCCACTGGGCTTCTTCCTGCAACCTCGCGGCCATCGCTAGCCCCGACATCGCCGGAGAACGCTCCAACAACGTCACAAAGCAGAGCTCATAACTTTGAAGATAAGTATTCACTTTATGATTGGGAAAATTTTCCTGATGACTTTGATTTATTGTCCAGTTCTAACGACGCATCTGAGAGTTACGAGTATTCTTCTTCTAATGACACTTCCGTTTCTGTTAAAGGAAGACTTAAAGAACATTTGAATTTTTGGAGATCGATCGGTACAAGTGACTACATACTTGACGTTATTCAGAATGGTTACGTCATACCATTTAAAGACACCCCGAAGGACAAATTTTTTCGTAATAATCGTTCTGCTTTAAATCACCGAGATTTTGTATATGAAGCTATTTCAGACTTGTTGAAAACTGGTTGTGTGGTGGAGGGGGGCATTGGCTACTCTATTTGGAATAAAGAGCGGATGTTGAAATAATAAATATTTTGTGTTCGTTTGAGTGCAACGAATTAGAACATAATAAGAACAGGCCACGTGTCACAGTTCCTTCATACGGCCAATATGTCTAAATAAAGAAACCTGATGTTGTGAACATTTGAAAGCGAGATCGCTCTGTAAGAAGGAAGATATGTTTATGTACTCGTGTTTATAGCCTAAAATTTAGTACTTTAACGCGTAAGAAGTCAACGCGTAAGAAGTGAGGTTTATTAAATAAAACTTTGCGAAATAAAGAATACACATTGGTACCCTATCATTCAAAGAGAATTGCTGCTATTCGTTCAAATTTCCGAAATATATACATGCTCCGGTAGCCTGTGTATTTCCCAACGTATGTATGTATTTTATGTGAGTATGTATGTATATATGCAGCGAGTTCTATCTTCACCATTGAATGAGTCTGTCTCAAAATCAGACCAGATGACGTGTCATTGCCTTATTTACCAAAACAAAAGAAAGAGGCCAGACGCTGTTTTTGAACGCTGGAAACGGCTAAATCTTCAGAGCCTCCTTGTATCTTTAAAGTTCTATAATTTTTAGGGACCGATCACGAAACATTCGAAATTAAATGATTAATTCTGTTATCCCTTTAGGGCAGAGATTTTTGATGCCACGACACGCAGTGTTCAAAATTATATCAGAACGCAAACGGATTCATTATCCTATCAGAACTATCCTAGTCCGATAGTGTAAGACCATTTTCATTTTGTGTGCCATTTTCATTTTGTGTGGCTCATTTCTGTTAAAAATTTGACGGGGCGAAGATAACGTGTTGTTCCTATATCGGTGCAGTAAAAATTCGGATTCTTCGAAAGCCGTCATATGACAAATTCTCGAGAGTGAGTTATCAAACATACTTTTGGAATTCATTTTTTCCCATATTCTTAACGTCATTAGCCGTTGTCGTTGAATATTCGTGTAACACTTTTGATCCATTACCATACCCACAGCGTATTTATGCTGTCAGAGACATAGATCACTGTATATAGCCAATACTTGTATATCATGCTGACAAGTGAAAAACGACGGAAGCGCGTTGATGCCAAATACGCGAGTGACGGTTTTGTTAATGTTTCTAATTTTTTTTTTTAGCTGTAATGAGTTATATAAAGTTACACCCCCCGTTACAACGCCAACCCGATTTGAACCCCTACGCTCTCATTGGACGCGGTTTGGAATAATCGTTGTCCCTGATTCGCTTAATTTAAATGCCAACCTTTCGACCTTCGATCTATCATCTCTAACCTTTAACATTGACCTTCCGATGCCATTATTTCGTCATTATTTCCTCCTTATTAAGTCGTGAGTCCTATATCCCCCGACTACTACTGTCGTAACTATCTTATCCCTGAATATCAGAACTTCACTCCGATAAGAAGAAGCCGGTCGATGTATTTTAGTGGCTAAAAAAAGAAGAAATCCGCTTTCAGAGCTTTCATGGGAAGTATACACCGTTTCACAGTCATGGCAAAACAAACGTTTCATAAATCAATACAGGGGTCAGGATACCAAACTAACCCTTGCTAACATATAAGGACCCAATGTTGAACACCCCGATTTCTTTTTAATCTTCTTCAGAGATATAGAAGAAATGGAAAACCAAACAATAGTAACGTGTGGTGATTTTAACCTGGCTCTATAGACACAATTAACAATGCGTGAATCAACAGCCCAAAGGCAAGACCAGCTGTCCCGGAAGCTAAGCTGCAACTCGCTCTCTCGGCATTTTGCTTGGCGCCAGAACAATAGAACCGGTATTAAGCAGTCGATTGGACTACTTTTTAATTTCCAACGATATCGCCATGTTGAGTGGAAGAGCAGATGTTGGTATATCCTACAGATCCGACCACTCTTGTATCACCATCTGCTATTGCTTTGCCCGTCGTGAACGAGCAAATTTCAGATTCCTGAACCCTAATCTTTTCATGACACTACATAAGAGTTTAGTGCGTTGCAGACTGGAGTATGCAAACTACGTTTGCTTCCGCCGTTTTGATTGTGACAGAGACAAAATTGAGCGCGTGCAAAGAAGGGCGACCAGAATGATTTCAAATTTGGCGCATCTGCTGTATCACAGAAGATTACAGAGGTTGAACCTCCCCACCTAAGAATACTGTAGACAAAGAGGGGACAGGATCCAGGTGTACAGAATTCTAAACAGCATTGACTGTGTGAAATGGAACTTACTGAACAGGCAATTTACTAGATGAACCCGTGGACACAGCTTATCTCTCTATAAAAGAAGGCACAGACTTAATGTTCGAGGCATTCAGGGTAGTCAATCCTTGGAATGCATTACCGGACGATACTGTAAATGGCAGATCCCTCAATGTGTTCAAACATAAGCTTGATAGAGATTGGGAGAACTCAAAGGACAGTCGCTGGTATAAAGACGGATGGTAGTAACGAACCGGAAGCGGGACAAGCAGTTCATGGGCAGGAGGAGCAGAGAAGTTGACGCTCAAGATCCAGGTATCCCGGTATCCAGCGGCTATTGGAAATAAATCCTTCACTTTTGAACGACCCTGCATATATAAAGCTTGTGAAAAAGACGTTACAGGATGCGTTTTCACAGTGCTATGCTTCTGGGAATATAGTAGATTTAGGAAATGTCTGCCTTAGTATTGACGATCAAAAGTATTTAGAATTTATCAAAACACGAATAAGAAGCGTAACAATCCCATATGCAGTTGCACGAAAAAAAAAAAAAAAAAATTATGGAGGAGAATAAGATCAAAAAGAAAATACTAAAATTAGAGCAAGACCTCTATAGCGGACCAAAGTAAAATTAAAGAGGAGCTTAAGTAGGTGGAAAGCGAACTTGAAGAGGTGAGAAGCTGGAAGGTGGATGGCTATATAATGAGGTCAAAAGCAAATTGGGTTGCAAACTCTGCATATTTCTTCACATTAGAAAAGAAAAAACTACATAGCGAATCTGAAACCAAAGTAGTGGTCGATGACCCGAGAGAAATTCTAAATGAACTAAAATTTTCTATAGTAAACTATATTCCGAGAAAAATATTCTATGGGATTCAAATGACGATATTTGTCTGAATCCCTCAATACATCTTCCGAATGAGAACAAGATCTCTAATCCTGTGAAAGGCCACTTTCGCCAGAATCTCCTGGATCTGACGGTTTCCCAGTGGAATTTGAGATGACATCGGGGTTTCCATTCTACGGTCAGCCATGCATGCCTTCAGAACAGGAACGATTTCACCTATTCAACAACAACGTAACAGATCGTGTTTGCTCAAAGAAGGAAAACCGAGGGAACGGTTAACAAAAACTAGTGACAAAAGTGGTATCTATAAAAAGAAGTATAGGAAGTTGGGGTAGGAGAAATTTAACTCCCATTGGCAAATTACATTGATTGTCCTTCCACTCCTTGTATATCTTTTTCAAGTACTACCTGATCCTGATGCCTCCTTCATAACTGAACTTGAAAAAAAAAATGCTTTTGACCTTTATATGGAGCGGTCAGTATGACAAGATCAAGCGTAAAACTATGATCATTACGAAAGACGAGGGAGGATTAAATGTTATTCATGTTCAGACTTTCGCTTCATATATGAAAATAAAATGGATAAAGAGAGTAGCACAACGCAAGGATGTTCTTGGCATACTCGTTCTTACTCCATGTAAGAATCACGAGACAACGCACACCATAATCACGTCTGGGGACAAGAGTGTGTCTAGACTTGAGCCTTTTCAGCTGCACAAAAACTCTGACAATAACTGCCTATGTAATATCCTAGAAATAGAAACCACGAACAAGCACTGAATTAAAATGGCTGGCTGTATTCTGAAACCACATGGCACAAAAACAATCACTGTGCATTTCTGTTATGACGACGTCCGAAGCATAACTCGATATGGCTTGGACTAAATTTTGAACAGCACGTGGTTTTCTTTATCAACCAATATATTACAGCCTACATGAATCATCTACCCATATTAGGTAATAGGACCCTTCAGCCTGTTGGAAACAATGTTTGAAACCTTGGCTCATAAAGTGTTTGGGATATGCAAAAAGAAACGGAAAAATTGTTTTTGTGAGATGCTCTAAGGGTATGGGCACAGTGTTGCCAGCGAGATAGCTTAAGTAACATGGCAACAGATAACCTTTTGTTTTTTCTTGTCCTTAAATCAGAATGGTGGCAACTTGCCTGCTGGTCAGGGCAAGGTTCTTCTACAATAAGTGACCTACTGGGCCAAGACTGCACCCGCTTCCTACAGTTTAAGGAGCTCCAGGATAACTACGGGATTAAATCTAATCATTCACTGTGCCTTAACACACAATATCCTTACTGAAAGCGTAGGTATATTAAAAATGGGAATATGGTCAAAAATACCATATTTACTGAAAGGGAAATGTATTGGAGACTTATGGGCCAAAAGTGCTCGAAATTCATAAATATTATTGAACAACGTTGGAATAAAACCTTTGAATAATCACCAAAATTGGGAAATAGAACTAGCACACAATAATGATGTTGCTTGGTCCTTCGTATATGACAGCATCTACAGCGCAACAAAACAAACAAAATTACAGTATTTTCAGTACCAAATTATTCACAGGATACTTGTTACAAACCACCTGTTACAGATTCCGAGATGTGCTCTTTCTGTAACCAGGAGAGAGAAACCCTCATACTTTCATTTTATTATTGTATACACTCGAAACAAATACGGATAGAACTGCACACCTGGGCAAAGAATTTTGCGATTTCTATTGCTGAACCATCGGACACTGAGGTTATTATGAGTAATACCGTGTCTGTTCTTGTTAATCATGTGTTATTGTTAGCAAAGCTTTATTTATATATTTGTAGATCTGGTAATATCAAACCAGTTTTTGAGGGTGCTCGACTATTGATCCTTATAACTAGTGACATAGAACAATACATAGCCAAATGAAACATGTGTCATTTGAAACGAAGTGGGGGGGGGGGGGCGGAAGCTAATTAAGGTTACACTATATCGCAATCCAGTCTGATAGCTAGGCCATTAATATCGACAGTTTGGCTGGAGCAGGTTCAATTACATTGGAAGTATATACCCCCACCCATCCTCGCCTCATCCAACCTGTCCTTCCTCCCTCTCTCAATATTCAATATCTCCCCCTATCCTACCCCCATACCTAAAAGTCTTCACTAGTTCTTTTCTCTCCCCTTGCTGCGGGGAAATATTCAGCCACGATGACACGGGACAATACTCGTATAATGGACAATCGACTGATTTTATGTTATCCGAAAGATCTTTTTATTTATTGTTTTTGTTATTTCTATCTCCAACTGGTGTTGTCCTTTATAGAGACGTGACACGTCTTGCAAACCCCATTATACACAAAGAAACATGAACATGGGAATACACCAAGGTCTGAAACGCACTTTGGGTGAAACGAGAAATAAACGGTTTACCTCCAAACAAAATACATCAGCATATTCTACAATTGTCACTCTATATATTCCCGTCGTCAAATTAATGAATTTGCGCAATTTTTTACCTTTGCCGGGCGATTTAAAATCCAACCTGACTGTCCATTCAAACCGGCACAGCGAGATGATCGCCCGCTTCTTTCTCGAGTTGATCAGCATGATCTGATATTGAGCAACACCTTAACCGAAAGTCTGTTCTTTTGGCTCATGTGTCGTGATCCATGAGTGTGCCAACAGTTATACCTTGTGGTGAGCTATAAACAATGGGAAAATGAACCAAGATCCCGAGAAGTTGAGCTTCACTGGATCACTGAGCCAAATTCAATTGCTTGTTTGACTCAGTGAGTCAATCACATTCTCATACTTGACTCACTGAGTCAAACAAGCCATTCAGTTGGTTCAGTGATCCGTTGAATATAAATTCTCAAATCACCGACTCACCGAGTCCAACAAATCATTCAGTTTCGCTCAGTGATACACTGCTACAGGTCCGAATGGAACTTTCTTTCATTCATTTAGCCAAAATTGTTAAGATATAGATAGATTCTTTATTGTCATGAATAAGTAAGTGTTATACATAGCGCCACACGTGGCAGATAAAAAGAAGAAACAATTACACATAAAGATACCGGGTACTTTAAAATAAGTGTTACATATATATATATATATAAATATATAGTGAAAAGGTAAAAGAGTCTAACGAGAAGAAATATAAATGAAAAAAAGATTAACTGCCAACACGGTCACATAGCTCTGATGCGCATTTCTGCTGTTTTACTTCAGCTTCTTCAGAGAGCAAGTAATATTATTTTCATTACAGTGGGCTTTTTTATAGCATAATTATATAACAACAAAATGGCCATAGTAACAAACAAGTAAAGACATAATGCTCAATCGTACAAAAAAGCATATATTGACGCATGTCAGCACTGCCATAATTTATGGCAGCATAGTACATATTCATGCAGGAGTCCTTACACACAAACACACACACTTGAATAGATATACTCTTGGAAAACACTAAAATGGTAACCGGCGCACTAATTAAGCTAATCCTGCTACCCTGCCCTTAAAAATGATCATCATAAACATGGGTTGTGTCCGTTGGTTCAATTAATCTTTATGAAAGAAGGGTAGAAATGAACATTGACAGCTGTGAGATTTTTGTATCCACGTCGGCTGTTGTTTGGAATTGATCTAATTTACTTTCAAATGGGTTGACGTAGAGCTTATTTAGGATAGATAGATAGTTAATCTATTGATATAACTTTGCAGTTTGTCACGACGAGTCAGCAGCTGGCCGGTTATTTTTATCAGTTCAACCATGGAGCTAAAAGAGATGGAGGCACAACTCCGTCAGATCAAAGTGTACTATGTGCGTGACCGCCTCAGCGGGATCCCAACGGATTAGCAAAGGGATTAGGACAGGCTCGGTCTTGCTCGGCAATTATCGGTTTTACGCGCCGTAGTAACATTATTGCGACCACTTAAAGAGATAGTGTATTGTTAATGTGAATTGATACTCCGCCTCCCGCTGTTGGTAATATAACCAAGGCTTGTGGCATTACACAATTGAACAGATCATTTATTCAGACAGTATGTTAACTATGATCATGCATGGGGTAAATGCTCTGTTATAATTATTTGAATAAGATAGATTTCGGGGGAAATAAATATAGCAAAAATGCCATCTTGTTTGTAGAAATGGTGTCTGGATATATTTGATTTATTGGTAAATTTTAACGTCTTTTATTTTAAAAACCATATGTCCAAATCTGTCATATGTCAATAGAAATCCAGTAAAAGATATTCCACGTTTACGACCATATCGCGTATTTTGCGGCCCATCAAACTTATTAGGGCCTATCTAGAAAATACCAGTATGATTCATTTCTTTATTATCTGAAACAAGAATAATAAGTATGAGGAAATTATTGAATTATTAATTATTTATTATTAAAACATGACCGAATAAAACCATACTCAAGGATGGTAAAGATGTGTTAATTATTTCCTTCCTGTTCATAACTAAATATAAAATCGTTCATAATATTGAACAGTTGAACTTATAAACATGTATTGAAATGAACACTGCACGTGTAAATAGCTCTCCACGAACCCAGTCATACGTGGTATCCAACAGTAGGCCTACATGTATTTCAATATATTGTTTTATTATTTTTATAATATATCTTTTTAATTTAGACAGTTTACAAGGGCGCCTCGGCTAATAATTGGATGAACTGGGATAACTGTTGATAATGAGACGTTAATTGCTCGGGCATTTGTTGATTGGACTCCTATCCAAGGATGGTAAAGATGTGTTAATTATTTTCTTCCTCTTCATAACTTAATATAAAATTGTTCATAATATTGTATAGTTGAACTTATAAACATGTATTGAAATGACCACTGCATGTGTAAATAAATTAAAGAAATAAACTCGCCACGAACCCAGCCACACGTGATATCCAACAGTGCGTGTCAATATATTGTTCTATTTATATATATTTTTTAATAACTTATTGCACTTAGATAGTTTACAAGGGCGTCTCAGCTAATAATTGGATGAACTGGGATATAGCTGTTCATAATGAGACATTGTAGGGGAATCGCTCAGGAATTTGTTGATTGTGGCCTGACGATTACTCGGGGATTATCCCACAGGGGGTATTGCTGATCAAGTGCCAATTAGCTAATAGCCTTAATGTGACACCTGAAGAGAAGAAAACGTCAAACTAGCCTTCACATAAACCATTTTTTTCGCTTTCCTGTTCATTGCTCCTAAATATGATAACTGGTGGCTTAGAAAAATCTATTCTCTCTTTATAGGCAGATTCATTTTTCAGAGGTTTGAAATGCGGAAGTTGAATTTATTTTGTCTTGAGAATGACCAATTTTCACATTTTGACAAAATCCCTAACGTATTTTAAATGGGGATTTTTCCATTTATTTACTTGTGGATTATACTCGAACGAGCGACTGCTCCCTCATGCCGTTCTGACTACGCGTTACCAGTGCGAATATGAACTTCTTTGCAAATTTTTGTAATATTTGGAAATGCGAAAATTACCGAAATCGATTAAAATGTTCGAAAATGGTAAAAATGACAGTCAGTTTTCAATACGATGTAGTTAGGGAAAATAGTATCGCACATAAATTATAAAACCATCACCATAATCCGCATTACTTCAAATTTCTTAATATTTGCTTTGCGCATAATTTGTATCTTGTAATTCAAACTTATTATCAATGCGCAGATTAGATGATTCACTTCCGCCCTGTTAATCAGTCGCCAACAGACCCGCGAATTTGTCGGGCGGTCATGCACATTGAACATCAAAGAAAGCTGTGCCCGCTATCAGCTATTCAGTATACAAAGGCCCAGCGGGCGGTAATGCTGGCCAGGGCACCTCGCCCGAGAGAGTTGTGCCTCCATCTCTTTTAGCTCCATGGTTCAACCAGCGGCTCAGTGAGGCAAATAAACTGAAAAGTCAGCGACTCCATGAAACAAACTGCGAATTTAGTTCAATAACTAAATAAGTTGTTTAATAAAGACATAACAAAATATTGAATTTTCATGAAACTGTATGTCTGAAAATATAATTAACTTACTGTTAATTTACACGTTCATGAACCAAGGGAAATTTAATCTTATGTCAAAATGCATTGGTATTCGACTGAATTGGCAATTATATCCAGAAAAAATATTTATAACTATACAAGAATAATAATACTTATAACAATAAACCACATGTACATGTACAATTCAGTTTGAACAGTAAAGCTATTTCGTTTCATGTAGGTAGGTTATAATTCTATGTGATAATATAGCCAGTATTATTTTGCCCCCGTAAGATACATATTATTAACAGTTCTGAATTCTCTAGTTTTCAATCAATTTACTTGAAATTTGAAAACTGATCATGAAATTTATCTGTGTTTATGCATCTCTTCGATTTGGGAAGTAAAACTGTGTGCCCTGGATTGAATGCTAAAAGTGGATGTCTCCTGCAATGCTGCAGCCATGACAGTCAATATTGTATTAATATTGTTTTTTTCTCATAGCCTAATAATTACAAACAATCATGATGATAGCTGGATGCTGGTGAATGTATGGTACCGGTACCAAGAAATTCTGTGTACATCTCCCTCCATAGCGGGATTTAAACATAAATGCCACCCACTCCCATTTGCTTTCCACGAAACACAGCACCAATAAACATAGACTGGGGGAATACATTATGATGATAAAGCTAGATCACTTTCTTCTAGTCATGGTTCATTGATCCATGTAATGATTGATTAGCATCACTGGAGGAATTTTGACTTTCTATCTAAATAAAATATAAACATTCAAAATACCCTTGAAAGCAGTATCTTAGGAAGTGTTGAAGTGTTGAACCCCTTTTCAACTGAAATGATAATCACTGATAATTTATATTCTTATTAACTTCTCAAGAGCATTAGTCAATGGACACCTTTATGAAAAATGAATGTGTGCATCCACATAAAGGCACACAGAATTCTTGATTCTATCGTCAAACTTCACTGATCTTTTGATCCAGTGGTGAGACAAATCTGAGAGACTCACTGACCCTGTCGGTCAACATGCAGTGTTCTGTCATTGCTGGATCACTGATTCATCATTATTGGATTGATGATCCATCAATAAAGATTTTTGGATTTATGATCCAGAAATAAAGATACTATGTTACTCTTTGCAACATTCTTCCATGAAAATTTGAAGTAAGCACCGGTGATCCAATTTTCAACCAGGGGAGAGTATACCATATAGAGCCACATCTGGCCATTCATCGACTCAGTTTTAATTCATAGAGGAATATGTTGATCCAGCAATGTTCCACATAAATCGGCAAAGATGTTACTTGTCAGATACCCAGAATTAAGCATAAAATGAGACCGACAGTTTTTAGGGAAAACTGGAGTTGAGCCATGGGTGCGCCGTGAGCGGACAATCGCACTAAAGTTGTTTGTGCCGGGCTCAATGTTGTCTCCATACGACAGACACAGTTTTGTTGGGCTTGTTGTTGGCTCAAGACATTTTATTTGGCTCAAAAATGGATCTTAGTTTTTCCAGTGTAGAGACCCCCATATTTCGACACTTCACCTTAATACCACCGTCCACACCCCCCTCCCCCCTCCCCCCACAAACTCTTGTTTCGAGGGCCTGTGGTCGTCCCCAAGACACTTCAAGTGACACTGAAACAAACAACTCTAGTCCTAAAGAAATTAGGAATGTTGAGACACGGGAAAGTGTCCCCGTGACAAATAGAGACAATGCACAAGGCCGTCCACACTTCATTCTTTGTTTCCGTCTGCCACTCGCACGTCATTTTATCTACCACCCGTGTTTTTTATTCATTCATTTTCATTATTTGCCCTTTTCCCCCTATTTTGATGCACTTTCTAAGCGCAATTTCTCGCTTCGAACATGGTGGAACTAGTAACATGGTTAAAGCTGACATGACCTTATTTAATGCACGAATGGTAATGAAAAAAATATATTCACAGATTATAGCCCCCGTTGAATAATGCCCGCCGGAACTAATCCATATGAAAGTGACGAGATTACGACGCCATTCTGCCAATTTCTCAATCCGTTACAGCTGCCTCCAGCGCATATATAAAGCTGGAGTTGACCGAGGACCTTGCCAGTGACTCTCGAACACTCCACATCATATTTATGCTGTCTTTTTTGTCACCAGCCCAAATTCGGACTCTGAGCATCATATTTTATAACACATTAATTCGCACACAATACAAATATATCGTGAAAAAACTGGGTAATATAATTTGAGATATGACTATTGAAACACGATTCAGACATACCAGTGGGTATCACCTGTCTATAGTTGGCTCCATTTATCCCGTCACAGATTTCTCCAGCATCGTATGTCAATTTACCTCCCTCGCCAAAGAGGGGACAAGGGACTACTGTTCACTCTATTTCATGATTATTGAGGCACTATATAGTGCACTTCGATTGCGCTGTGACACCGACTTCAAAATTACTGTAAATCGGAAAGTTCATTCCAAAGTAAGAATTGTTATATTTTATGTCTACTAATCGGGCCTGCCCATAATCTGGAAGTCAAACAATGAAAAACGATTAGTATATTCTAAATACCCGAGCTATCATAATAAATTAATACAGAAAACAAATATGGTTGAGCATACAGATATTAGCGTTCCATGATTATGGCAGTCAAACACTGACCCCTACAAAACTGGCTAATACAAAACACAATAAATTCAGATCACTCTCATCACTGATCAGACCATTTATGTTCATATAACTAACAGCATAGGGTTCGAGATATACAGATCTACCAAAGAACAAGTAATATTTTTTCAAATTTATATACGAAGCTGTGCATCTGAAAACCTCTCGATTCTTCGATAACTCCAAGTTATCAGGCCACAGAAACCTGATTCATAGTGAGCAGTTTGATGGTATTCGAGATATAGATCATTAATAATCTTGCATGAGGCTTTCTATGGCCCTGGACCTATGCATGTGTGATGCAAGTTAAGCTTGCCTAGGAATTATCATTCTCACGGCATGCTGGTAACGAGAACTTTCGTATTGAACAGTTGAATAGTATGTATCATTAATGATTTACATGATTAAAGATGGCCACCAAGGTTTCTGCCTGATTTGAAAGTCTCTTGATTCATCAATGATGTATCCCAACATTTGTATCGAACAGTTGAATGGTATGGTATCAGCGATATGTATCACTCATGATTTTGCATAAATTAAAGTTTCCTGGTATATCAATGATGTTTTCCAACTTTCTGTGGAACAGTTGAATGATATCTGAGCATCTTCGTGTAAGTTAAGACTCCTTGACCAAATAATAAGGAAGATACAGTCCAGACAACAATGCAGCAGTTTACATGTTGTCGCTAAAGACTCGTAACTCGGTGGGAGATCATTGAAAGGAGAAGTAAATAGAACCTGGCAGTGTACATTCACAGCATACTGGTACTCTTGAATGTAAGTTTCAAACTTATCCTGTCATTAGTAACCAGGATATGGACTGGATAAGCATATATTGAAGGGCCATAACTCTGAATCGTCATGACAGGCAAAAGAATGTGACAACGCACATCAGTAAGGTACTAAGCATCTTCATGTATGTTTCGATCAAATAGCAGCTGAGATATCATCCACGGTACAGTTAGGCAATACAAAAGTGATTTCTGTATCCCCCTTCATGGGGTGGGGGAGGGGGGACAGCCGCCAGGGGTTTAGCCAGAATCAGGAAACAGGGCGTCTCACACAGTTACTATCACAGGACAACTAGGCCGGGGTCCAGGGGCCGCCTATTTCCCCCTACTGAATCCACCCACAAAAAAATTGAAATTTTTAATGATTTCCTGATTTTTCTGTCACACTGACCTTTGACCTCTGACTTCGACCTACATTTGGTATGCAAGACATCGTTCCTTCCTAGAGCATCCACTCTCCAAAAATTAGAACTGTAGACCTCAATTTTGATACGCGACACATGGTCTCCACCTAGTGTATCCACTCACGAAAAATTGCAACTGTGGATAGAAAACGTTCACAGATATAGACCGGACACGAACACTTCAGTGATTTCCTGTTTTTTAAGCCAGTGACCTTTGACCTCTGACCTCGCACTTCATTTTGATACGCGACGCATCGTCTCCCCGTAGGGCATCCACTCACCAAAAATTAGAACTGTAGATAGAAAACTGTCCCAGATATAGACCGGACACAAGAGAGCTGAGAGACCACATTCTCAGTGGCGTACTTATTCTTCAAACTACATACGGTACAGTGGATTAGAAAATCTATGCGCGTGACAGACAAAGTGAGAAAACCTTTAGGAACAGGGTTGCTCTCGTTTTCAAGTTCACCCCTTGGGTTTCTTTCACAACAGGGGATTTCCACGTGGTCGACATCCAACAATTCATAACAACTACAACAGCCACGTTTAGTTTTGTTTAATTATTTTGCTCTTGGAAAACACACCATCTCGGGGATATGCATTAAACATTACCAATAAAGAATAGCCGTCCCGTTTTTTAATTGACCGTCTCAATGTCACACACTGGAGTTGGCCGTCTCAAAGATGGTGAGACGCATTGCTGGCTAAACCTATGACAGCCGCCAACCTTGGCAATGTGGAACTGATGTGTACCATGTTCTCCTAACAGATATGAATAATTTACTTCAACTTACACTATGTCGCTCAGCTAGTTCCTGTGACACAAAGCCTGGGAGCGGTGCGTCTACATTGGTCTGGGTTGGGAGAAGTTTGTTGCCATGCTGTTTCTCCAGAAAATACAACCTTGTGATTTTTTCCATCATCACTATTCGTAGACTGCAGTACCAACAGGGACCTGTTTTACCATACATAGCCACCTTAAAAGACAATAACAAAAGTATTATAAAACATTTCATCAGAAGGCAATATGGATCTGTTACTGGGAACATATTTGAAACAACTTTGAAACTCTTAACCCCTAATGTACAGTAAGTCAAGGGGCTGGCCCTGAAACATGTCCGGTAAATAACAAAACACTTTTTGGGGACATCACTTTAGATGTGTTTTTTTTTCCAAATTAAGCTACAAATAACTGGTTTGGCACCCCTTTCCCCACAACTGGTGGGACATCCCACCTCTTAGAAATGAACAGGATATCACAGTTTTTTCTCAGACATGCAGTGATTATAAGATTTCCTCACCTCCAGGTGTAACTTCCTTTCCTTGTAGGAGAGGATAACTGGTATTCACATGAGGTCCATAAGCCAATCTAATCCATTATCCTGTTACCAATTCACACAATGAGTGGGGTCCAGTATTTGCCTGTTCCTATAGATCATTGAAATACAAACACAATTATTTATATTAGATAAAACTCAATCAGGGCAGTATATATTCTGTACCAAATTATTGTTACTGCATGAACCCTACCTAGCAAAAATGCACCTATCCTTCGTATTTTTGTGACTTGGGCAAAAAAAATGACCGAAATACGGCGACCCAGCCCATTTACGTCCATTTATTTTTCATGTTTAACTATTTAAACACCCATCGAATGTTGAAAGACCTCTGCTGCCATAGGTCAATTGCTCACAAGCTGTTGCACCTCCGCCAATCAGATATCTACTTCCATCTGACATTGCCTGATCCAGCCTGCATGACGGTAGTATCCATGCAGCGAAGATTTGTTGATTTGTAGATATTTTTCCAGTTTAATCGATGATGATAACATGAACATTTGACGGAATATTCGACCTAAATATACAGAAAAAAATGATTTGAGCTACCTACCCTAAAAAAATATGTCATAAAATTTTGGAGTAAATAAAAGAAAAATGCCTACCTATCTTCCCTATTTTCAAAAT
>JAVTVY010018883.1:0-77964 GCA_036873755.1 Hanleya hanleyi | reverse complement strand
GGGGGCACCTTATTTCGAAAACTAAGAGGGGCAGGGGTATAAAACTTGGTACAGTATATCGGTATATCCATGGGTCAAACCCTGCTACATGGTGCAAAAAATCAAAGATGGCTGCCTTTATGACGCGTCACAGTGACGTCATGTCCGCGACGTTCACTAGCGACGGTCGCGTAGGCTCAATTTTCGTAGAAAAGTAACTAGTGGGTATTTTTTGCTGAAAAATCGAGAAGAGTTAGAAAAAATCATAAAAATATTTTCAAGTGGATATTTCTACAACAAATGTGGGGGGAAATTCGAAAAAGTTAGGCGAAATTCCGTTTTTCTGGCATCCCATGTCCGCCATCTTGAATTTTCCCATGATGCATCACCCCCAGGGTCACGATTTTCGTATCAAAATACGCGGAAATTAGTTGGCTTAAAAGCCAGCATGTTTCAGCCTCCTGTGCCTTTTCGTTCTGGAGCATTCCGGAAAAGTCTGATAGGGGGCGGGTGCCCTTCGGAGCCCCACCCCAGGCCAGGTAGGGTTAATACACTGGAATACACGGTATTCTAATATGTGTCCCCCCCCCAATCATGTAGCTTAATCTTTTAGTATTATTAAATACATGTATTTGACAATGGGACGCTGATATAAGTATTCGGGTAAACTTCATTTGGGTTCAAAGCCATTCGTGCATAAGTCGGTCCACTTAATCATGGAACACACGTATATATGGTCCCCCTAATCTTTGAATTTAAGGTTTCTGTCTAGCTGAAATAATTGATAAAGGGAGAACAGAGATAGGACTTGGGCACCGCACTTAGGCAGTTCCCCTCGTGCAATCTTTGCTGAGATCTGGATTAAATATGTAGAGAATGATCTTAAATCTGATGCTTATAGGTATATACCGATCACCTTAATCATGGCATATACGCAATATGGTATTTTACCGGATAATTCACTATTTCATAAGTGTTCCATGGTGGAATCAAAGAATTGCGTGCTCAGTTTAGAAACAATTCCTCGCCTTGCTTGTATACGATGAGGATAAAAATGTTACTGGGAAATTCTGAAATACATATATATTCGTCCCCATAACCATGGTTTGTAAGGGCGACCATTAATCATGGAATATCTGTATATATGGTGTCCATAATGATGGAATACTGGCTTTTTGACCATTTACAAATTCTTGAAAGGACTGTGCAAGACAAAGGCAACTTTGCAAGATTTATCCAAGCTCCATATAAATTGCGTGTAGATGATCTTAAACTGTGGACATTATAAGCAGGTTGTCTGTGTACTCGATCATGACGTAGAGTTGGTGGGTGTTCGGTGGGCATGGGTTCCTGTTGCTTCAATTTATTTTGCTGAGAAGCAACAGGAACTTGATAATGTGATGTCTAGCACTGTAATATCACTTGTCTTTATTGCACCCTGTAAGTGTCCTGTCCGTGTCTTGTGTGCTGTACTCAGTGTTTTATAGGGTGGATGGAGGGTGACTGGTCCCATGCTGCATCAAAGATTTCTTCTTTGAAGTAGCAGGAACACAACTGGGCTGGGTAATGCTTAGTTGTTTCGTCGCGATATAGCTGAAATATTGTTGAAAGCGACGTTAAATTTCATTCACTCACTCACTCATGACGTAGATAGTATATATATAGCCCCCCCCACCTCTCCTGCCTAAGATAAAAAAAATCGGGAATTAGTTATTTTTTCAGTAATGGAAAACATTCAAATGCTTGTGTACGGTTAAAACGTAAATAACTAAAGGAGTTGTTTTCCAAATCTAGTGGAAAACCCATAAAGGCTCGTGCAATAAAGACAAATTTCCAACATTTAGCAATGTCTTCTTACTTAAGGAAGGGTTATACATGTACTGCACCGTAACCTTAACCCTATCTGGCCTGGGGTCTCGCGGACATATCTCAGACTTTTTTGTGTGGGGGGGCACCTTATTTCGAAAACTGAGAGGGGTAGGGGTATAAAACTTGGTAAGTATATCAGTATATCCATGGGTCAAACCCTGCTACATGGTGCAAAAAATCAAAGATGGCTGCCTTTATGACGTGTCACAGTGACTTCATGTCCGCGACGGTCGCGTAGGCTCAATTTTCGTAGAAAAGTAACTAGTGGGTATTTTTTGCTGAAAAATCGAGAAGAGTTAGAAAAAATCATAAAAATATTTTCAAGTGGATATTTCTACAACAAATGTGGGGAAAAATTCGAAAAAGTTAGGCGAAATTCCGTTTTTCTGGCATCCCATGTCCGCCATCTTGAATTTTCCCATGATGCATCACCCCCAGGGTCACGATTTTCGTATCAAAATACGCGGACATTAGTTGGCTTAAAAGCCAGAATGCTTCAGCCTCCTGTGCCTTTTCGTTCTGGAGCATTCCGGAAAAGTCTGATAGGGGGGGGGGGTGCCCTTCGCCCTTCGGAGCCCCACTCCAGGCCAGGTAGGATTAATACACTGGAATACACGGTATTCTAATATGTGCCCCCCCCCCCAATCATGTAGCTTAATCTTTTAGTATAACTAAATACATGTATTTGACAATGGGACGCTGATATAAGTATTCGGGTAAACTTCGTTTGGGTAAAAGCCATTCGTGCATAAGTCGGTCCACTTAATCATGGAACACACGTATATATCGTCCCCCTAATCTTTGAATTTAAGGTTTCTGTCTAGCTGAAATAATTGATAACGGGAGAACAGAGATAGGACTTGGGCACGGCACTTAGGCAGTTCCCCTCGTGCAATCTTTGCTGAGATCTGGATTAAATATGTAGAGAATGATCTTAAATCTGCTGCTTATAGGTATATACCGATCACCTTAATCATGGCATATACGCATATATGGTATTTTACAGGATAATTCACTATTTCATAAGTGTTCCATGGTGGAATCAAAGAATTGCGTGCTCAGTTTAGAAACAATTCCTCGCCTTGCCTGTATACGATGAGGATAAAAATGTTACTGGGAAATTCTGAAATACATATATATTCGTCCCCATAACCATGGTTTGTAAGGGCGACCATTAATCATGGAATATCTGTATATATGGTGATGGAATACTGGCTTTTTGACCATTTACAAATTCTTGAAAGGACTCTGCAAGAGAAAGGCAACTTTGCAAGATTTATCCAAGCTCCATATAAATTGTGTGTAGATGATCTTAAACTGACGACATTATAAGCAGGTTGTCGGTGTACTCGATCATGACGTAGATAGTATATATATGCCTCCCCCCCCCACCTCTCCTGCCTAAGATAACAAAAATCGAGAATTAGTTATTTTTTCAGTAATGGGAACATTCAAATGCTTGTGTACGGTTAAAACGTAAATAACTAAAGGGGTTGTGTTTTCCAAATCTAGTGGAAAACCCATAAAGGCTCGTGCAATAAAGACAAATTTCCAACATTAAGCAATGTCTTCTTACTTAAGGAAGGGTTATACATGTACTGCACCGTAACCTTAACCCTATCTGGCCTGGGGTCTCGCGGACATATCTCAGACTTTTTTGTATGGGGGGGTCACCTTATTTCGAAAACTAAGAGGGGTAGGGGTATAAAACTTGGTACAGTATATCGGTATATCCATGGGTCAAACCCTGGGGTGCATTCCACACCTAAATGATGTGTGGTTAAAAATAGACATGGGTTCGGGTCTTCGGCCTTAAATATATGTGAAATCTTTAAGAAAACCCCTGTAAAAGTATATATTTTCCGAATGGGCACACTCATGCCATTATTCCAGGAGGCAAGGGAGCTATTGAAATTGAAAATGAAAGACGCGCAATCCTCCTTAAACCTTCTTCAACTTTTCTGAAAATCTCCTTAAAATATATGAAAATGTGTCAAATTCTACCCGCAACCCAGAGAAAACGTATGAAATGAATTTCTTTTTATGTATGTTAAAGTGTTTCCCGTCCAAAGGACAATTTAAAATGGCGAAAAAAACAGGGGGTCGACCTACTCGTTTTTTGTAAAATTTCATCGCCATAAAGGAATCATCATTTTCGTTTCCCGAAAAAGTGAGGATTTTGGCCTGCCTGATATTCAATTCCAGAAACGATTAGCTCCGTAGTGGCGCGTAGTTGAGACCAACAAGCAAATGTTATATCCTCGTTTGAAGAAATGGTTACGTCCAGCAGGGTGATACTATAGATATCAGTTAGTAGAAAGGAAAGAAGGAGGCGACCTTCCCTATTATGAAATTAGGGAAGCCGTGGCAAGTGTGGAGTGCACCCTGACACTGTTTTTGACACCCATTCCAGAACGACCGGCGCATACATATTTCGCCTGGTAGCATTTGCTAGATCATGTGCAGACTATGACGATTTTAATCAACGTCAGTAATGTTGCAGAAACTTTCCAAACAAGGCTACGCCATCAAACGCCTACATTCAAAATTTATCCAAATTCTATCCTAGATATCATACACTATCGTAGCGAGCTTTTCGTAGCGTGCGTTTCGTAGATTGTGTTTTATTCCGCTTACCTTCCTTATTATGAAATTAGGGAGGGGCCATTTGTACGAAACCGTGGCCCAAGTGTGGAGTGCACCCCTGCTACATGGTGCAAAAAATCAAAGATGGCTGCCTTTCTGACGCGTCACAGTGACGTCATGTCTGCGACGTTCACTAGCGACGGTCGCGTAGGCTCAATTTTCGTAGGAAAGTAACTAGTGGGTATTTTTAGCTGAAAAATCGAGAAGAGTTAGAAAAAATCATAAAAATATTTTCAAGTGGATATTTCTACAACAAATGTGGGGAAAAATTCGAAAAAGTTAGGCGAAATTCCGTTTTTCTGGCATCCCATGTCCGCCATCTTGAATTTTCCCATGATGCATCACCCCCAGGGTCACGATTTTTGTATCAAAATACGCGGAAATTAGTTGGCTTAAAAGCCAGAATGTTTAGGCCTCCTGTGCCTTTTCGTTCTGAAGCATTCCGGAAAAGTCTGATAGGGGGGGGGTGCCCTTCGAAGCCCCACTCCAGGCCAGGTAGGGTTAATACACTGGAATACACGGTATTCTAATATGTGTCCCCCTCCCAACAATCATGTAGCTTAATCTTTTAGTATAATTAAATACATGTATTTGACAATGGGACGCTGATATACGTATTCGGGTAAACTACATTTGGGTAAAAGCCATTCGTGCATAAGTCGGTCCACTTAATCATGGAACACACGTATATATGGTCCCCCTAATCTTTGAATTTAAGGTTTCTGTCTAGCTGAAATAATTGATAAAGGGAGAACAGAGATAGGATTTGGGCACGGCACTTAGGCAGTTCCGCTCGTGCAATCATTGCTGAGATCTGGATTAAATCTGTTGAGAATGATCTTAAATCTGATGCTTTTTGGTATATACCGATCACCTTAATCATGGCATATACGCATATATGGTATTTTACAGGATAATTCACTATTTCATAAGTGTTCCATGGTGGAATCAAAGAATTGCGTGCTCAGTTTAGAAACAATTCCTCGCCTTGCCTGTATACGATGAGGATAAAAATGTTACTGGGAAATTCTGAAATACATATATATTCGTCCCCATAACCATGGTTTGTAAGGGCGACCATTAATCATGGAATATCTGTATATATGGTGATGGAATACTGGCTTTTTGACCATTTACAAATTCTTGAAAGGACTGTGTAAGACAAAGGCAACTTTGCAAGATTTATCCAAGCTCCATATAAATTGTGTGTAGATGATCTTAAACTGACGACATTATAAGCAGATTGTCGGTGTACTCGATCATGACGTAGATTGTATATATATGCCCTCCCCCTCCACCTCTCCTGCCTAAGATAAAAAAATCGGGAATTAGTTATTTTTTCAGTAATGGGAAAGATTTAAATGCTTGTGTACGGTTAAAACGTAAATAACTAAAGGGGTTGTGTTTTCCAAATCTAGTGGAAAACCCATAAAGGCTCGTGCAATAAAGACAAATTTCCAACATTTAGCAATGTCTTCTTACTTAAGGAAGGGTTATACATGTACTGCACCGTAACCTTAACCC
This sequence comes from Hanleya hanleyi, assembly GCA_036873755.1. NCBI lineage: Eukaryota > Metazoa > Mollusca > Polyplacophora > Lepidopleurida > Hanleyidae > Hanleya > Hanleya hanleyi. Next base: position 71,946 of record JAVTVY010018883.1, on the reverse strand, counting down.
TATCTGGGCTGGGGTCTCGCGGACATATCTCAGACTTTTTTGTAAGGGGGGGTCACTTTATTTCGAAAACTAAGAGGGGCAGGGGTATAAAACTTGGTACAGTATATCGGTATATCCATGGGTCAAACCCTGCTACATGGTGCAAAAAATCAAAGATGGCTGCCTTTATGACGCGTCACAGTGACGTCATGTCCGCGACGTTCACTAGCGACGGTCGCGTAGGCTCAATTTTCGTAGAAAAGTAACTAGTGGGTATTTTTTGCTGAAAAATCGAGAAGAGTTAGAAAAAATCATAAAAATATTTTCAAGTGGATATTTCTACAACAAATGTGGGGAAAAATTCGAAAAAGTTAGGCGAAATTCCGTTTTTCTGGCATCCCATGTCCGCCATCTTGAATTTTCCCATGATGCATCACCCCCAGGGTCACGATTTTCGTATCAAAATACGCGGAAATTAGTTGGCTTAAAAGCCAGCATGTTTCGGCCTCCTGTGCCTTTTCGTTCTGGAGCATTCCGGAAAAGTCTGATAGGAGGGGGGGGGGGTGCCCTTCGGAGCCCCACCCCGGCCAGGTAGGGTTAATACACTGGAATACACGGTATTCTAATATGTGTCCCCCCCAATCATGTAGCTTAATCTTTTAGTATTATTAAATACATGTATTTGACAATGGGACGCTGATATAAGTATTCGGGTAAACTTCATGGTAAAAGCCATTCGTGCATAAGTCGGTCCACTTAATCATGGAACACACGTATATATGGTCCCCCTAATCTTTGAATTTAAGGTTTCTGTCTAGCTGAAATAATTGATAAAGGGAGAACAGAGATAGGACTTGGGCACGGCACTTAGGCAGTTCCCCTCGTGCAATCTTTGCTGAGATCTGGATTAAATATGTAGAGAATGATGTTAAATCTGATGCTTATAGGTGTATACCGATCACCTTAATCATGGCATATACGCATATATGGTATTTTACCGGATAATTCACTATTTCATAAGTGTTCCATGGTGGAATCAAAGAATTGCGTGCTCAGTTTAGAAACAATTCCTCGCCTTGCCTGTATACGATGAGGATAAAAATGTTACTGAGAAATTCTGAAATACATATATATTCGTCCCCATAACCATGGTTTGTAAGGGCGACCATTAATCATGGAATATCTGTATATATGGTGATGGAATACTGGCTTTTTGACCATTTACAAATTCTTGAAAGGACTGTGCAAGAGAAAGGCAACTTTGCAAGATTTATCCAAGCTCCATATAAATTGTGTGTAGATGATCTTAAACTGTGGACATTATATAAGCAGGTTGTCGGTGTACTCGATCATGACGAAGATAGTATATATATGCCCCTCCCCCCCCCCCACCTCTCCTGCCTAAGATAAAAAAATCGGGAATTAGTTATTTTTTCAGTAACGGGAAACATTTAAATGCTTGTGTACTGTTAAAACGTAAATAACTAAAGGGGTTGTGTTTTCCAAATCTAGTGGAAAACCCATAAAGGCTCGTGCAATAAAGACAAATTTCCAACATTTAGCAATGTCTTCTTACTTAACGAAGGGTTATACATGTACTGCACCGTAACCTTAACCCTATCTGGCCTGGGGTCTCGCGGACATATCTCAGACTTTTTTGTATGGGGGGCACCTTATTTCGAAAACTAAGAGGGGTAGGGGTATAAAACTTGGTACAGTATATCGGTATATCCATGGGTCAAACCCTGCTACATGGTGCAAAAAATCAAAGATGGCTGCCTTTGTGACGCGTCACAGTGACGTCATGTCCGCGACGTTCACTAGCGACGGTCGCGTAGGCTCAATTTTCGTAGAAAAGTAACTAGTGGGTATTTTTTGCTGAAAAATCGAGAAGAGTTAGAAAAAATCATAAAAATATTTTCAAGTGGATATTTCTACAACATATGTGGGGAAAAACTCGAAAAAGTTAGGCGAAATTCCGTTTTTCTGGCATCCCATGTCCGCCATCTTGAATTTTCCCATGATGCATCACCCCCAGGGTCACGATTTTCGTGTCAAAATACGCGGAAATTAGTTGGCTTAAAAGCCAGAATGTTTCAGCCTCCTGCTGTGCCTTTTCGTTCTGGAGCATTCCGGAAAAGTCTGATAGGGGGGGGGGGTGGCGGTGCCCTTCGGAGCCCCACCGCAGACCAGGTAGGGTTAATACACTGGAATACACGGTATTCTAATATGTGTCCCCCCCAATCATGTAACTTAATCTTTTAATATAATTAGATACATGTATTTGACAATGGGACGCTGATATAAGTATTCTAATAAACTTCATTTGGGTAAAAGCCATTCGTGCATAAGTCGGTCCACTTAATCATGGAACACACGTATATATGGTCCCCCTAATCTTTGAATTTAAGGTTTCTGTCTAGCTGAAATAATTGATAAAGGGAGAACAGAGATAGGACTTGGGCACCGCACTTAGGCAGTTCCCCTCGTGCAATCTTTACTGAGATCTGGATTAAATATGTAGAGAATGATCTTAAATCTGATGCTTATAGGTATATACCGATCACCTTAATCATGGCATATACGCATATATGGTATTTTACAGGATAATTGACTATTTCATAAATGTTTCATGGTGGAATCAAAGAATTGCTTGTTGAGTTTAGAAACAGTTCCTCGTCTTCTCTGTATACGATGAGGATAAAATGTTTCTGGGAAGTTCTGAAATACATATATATTCGTCCCCTTAACCATGGTTTGTAAGGGCGATCCCCCTAATCATGGTTTTGTATATATGAAAATTAAGGGGACCAAAAAAATTATATATTTTTTGCTTTAAAAACAAGAGCGGGCTTACCTATTGCATGATCATGTCTGGTGGCAAAGGGGTGAGAATTAGGAAAGTTTTGTTGAAATTTTATTTTCCTTAGAGATATACACTCGGTCCCCATAATCATGGTTTGCAGGGACGGTCCCCCTAACCCTGGACCTAGAGTTATATATATATATATATATATATATATATATATATATATATATATAACTGTTTTAAATGCTTTGTTTTTCATAACTACCATGCTTATTTAAGTCTGTTTACACTGTATTTGGTACAATACAGCCTGTAGTAGGCATGGTAAAACATCGTCGAAACGTTTGGCATGTAAAAATATAGTTTTATCCACCACCTGAACAGTGTTGTGAATTTACTGCCGACACAGATTTAAAGAAAATATCTGGTTGGCTATACACCTTCATCCCCGACACCTGGCCTAGAGTAAAGATGAGGTCAGGTTTCATAAAACGAGCTATAATTATCGTTAACCCTACCTGGCCTGGGGGGGCCATTATGGCCCCCCCTACCAAACTTTCTGCACTATCTCCGGAACGGCGAAAAATGGAGAGCTGAAACTCCGTGACTTTATCGTTTGTCTTATTGGTGTCATTTTGAGCCTATTTTCATAACCCTCCGAGCAGAGGATCATGGGTAAATTCAAGATGGCGGCCACGTGGTGTACCAGAAAAGTGATGTTTTTGTCATATTTCTTCAAAATTTCTGCTTTTCCGCAATGAAAAGTGGGCAAAAACTATTTTATTTCATATCACATTAATATTTGCTAATTTTACATGCAGTTTTTGTGGAGAAATTGCAAAAATAAAAAATTCGGAAAATCTGACCGAAAAATCGCCCAAAAAATGCCGTTTTTCAAAATGGCGTCACTGTGACGTCATCAAAGCGGCCATCTTGGATTTTTTTACATTTTCTGGTAGAGCTTGACCCAAGGGTATAGTGTAATAAGTTTCAGCCCCCTATCTCAAGGGGTAAGAAAAATAATTAGGGGGGGCCATTTCGGCCCCCCCCAGGCCTGGACAGGTCCCAAAAAGCCCAGGCCAGATAGGGTTAAGCTACTGATCTTCAAATGTTATAACCTATGGGTAGCAACTACATAATAATACCACTTTACCAAAGATTGATGCAATCTGCTACCTCCAATGGCACCAACTAAATAGGAAGTACATATGTATTGAAAATAGTCTATAAGGCCGACAAAAAATGATTTCCCGATTTATGACGTCATGGGGACGTCATCAAGAGAGTTTGTTGATTCACGTTTACTGGTTTCTATAAACAAGGAACTAAATATAGTGTGTAGAAAATGTCAGCCCGTGGGCAGCAAGAATGATAAAAATATTCGAGGAACCATAACCCACCCCCCATATTTGGGTTTGGAATTGGGGCGGGGTAGGTTTCCGAAAGTGTGCTACAACTACCCATAAGTTGCCGATCTACAACTGTCATCACATATGGAAAATATCTACATAGAAATACCGCTTCAATGAACATGAATCGAAACTGCCATGCCAAGTGTTACCAGCAGAATTTTAAAAATAAAATCAATTTGAAAATGGACAAAACAGAGACAACAAATTGCTCAATGGGTTCATAAATCACTGTGACGTCACCAAATGATTATGTGACACGAGAGGAGCAGTCTCAATGGAAGAGCGCCATGTCCAAAGTGTGTGAAGTTTTAGATCTCTAGAAGGAAGCAAAAAAAGAATTTCCGAGGGATCATCCCCCCCCCACCCCTCAAGTTTGGATTTAGAACAGGGAAATGGGTAGTGGTGAAAAGGCGTGGTATACTACCCTTAAGCTACCGATCTGCAACGGTTATCACATATGGATAACATCTACAGACATATACCTCTTCGAAAAACATTTCTAGAATTTGCCACCTCGGGTGTTACCAGTTTCGACTCTGGCCCATGGACTAATACATCCGTGGATGGTTTCAAAGAACGCCTGTGCGAGGACGGGTACAACAAGCGTTGTCGCCCATGCTTCACTGGTTCAACAGGACATCTCCGTCGGCTACAGTACAGAAATGAATATTTTTCGGCTGCAGATCCTTTTATGCAAACCCATCCGAACCAGTCAAGAAGAACAACAGAGTGATAAAGACCCGAAGAATTATTCTAAAACGTTCGAAGAGCCAAAGCATAAGGAAAATTTATTTATTTTTGCATTTCTTGCTGCCGCCTATGCTTACAACTTGACGTTGAGCTAACGTAACTCGTGGTGCGCATTGCACGGTGAGAAGGAAACACGGCCGATTTCCAAACTGTCCAGCGATCTATTGACGGGATTGATGTTTATGGAAGATGTTAATGCCCGTATAGTTTGGTGGTCGATGTCTGTGGACGATATTAATCTCCTTTTGATCCTGATGCAGTGAACTTACGTCGACTATTAGAAAGCAAGACATGAATTTACAAACCTTAAGATAAGCACCGGTCGTATGGCAAGCCGTTTTGCTTTTTATTCAGTATTTGCTGATATCAGCAAATATTTGCTGATATCATCAAATGAGTTGCTGATATCAGCAAATCATTTGCTGATATCACCAAATCATTTGCTGATATCAGCAAATGATTTGCTGATATCAGCAAATGCGTCCATTTGGTGATATCAGCAAATGATTTGCTGATATCACCAAATCATTTGCTGATATCACCAAATCATTTGATGATATCAGCAAATGATTTGATGATATCAGCAAATAAACGCATTTGCTGATATCAGCAAATCATTTGCTGATATCATTAAATATGGCGGACTCTCGATCTTGGGCTAACAGAGAAAAGACTGTTCCCTGGATGGTATCCCAGAATACCATGCAATGGGGTTTCAAACAAAGGGAAGGAAAGATGTCGATCGACCCAGTTCAGCCTACTCTCGATAGAATACGGGGAAACCTGCGTCAGGTACTAAGGTTGTTTTCAGATAGTGGGGATCTTACTATCGCAAGACAAAGATTAACTGTTTCATTGGCCAACTTAGAGAGAAATGACAACAAGTACGATGAAATTTCGTCTCCGATAAACCAGCTTCCGGAGCTCCGCCTGCAACAACAACAACAAGTTGACCACAGCAGCGATTGATTCTCCTTCCTAACAAGATGTTGATGTGCAAAAACAACAACTGCCAGTCGGCGATATAACGAGAAGAGTAAGGGCAGGTATGTATTTCTAGCTTTCCATCCAAATCCACCGGTCGGCAAGGGTGAATTGGTTCATTTTGTCGTTTTGATGGGCATAAGTTATTTAATAGCCAGACAACAGATTTTTGTTGGGTATTTTGAAAAATGCTGCAAAGTGTATCCCTGGGATATACGGACACTACCGATACGCAGACCTATCAACCCGCACGCATTCGGCGTGAGACTCACGCATTTGGCATCTGACTCACGCTCTCATGCAGCTATATCAAAATCTCACGCATCTTTTCATTTTCATGAAATTATTTCTAAAATAACCAATAATCCATCAAAATTGCTCCGGTTTGCAGAAAAAGGAGTCAGTAATTTTCCTATACTTGGTTGTAATGCTAGGCTGTTATATAAAACAAAATTGCGAAAAATTGTATCAAATGACGCCTAAAAATTCGCATTTTTGGGGGGCTCGTATCCCCGGGGCGGATATAGTCAAATCTCACGCCTTGGTAAAAGTATAACTTGAGAGGTCTGGATACGCCTGCGCCTTTTAACTGGCTGCTATACACTTCAGGCTAACAAATCCGTCTTCAACCAATATTACATCAATCCCACCTGTCCACTGTGTAAGGAAGACCCGGAAGATCGTGTGCACTTCCTGACGAGGTGCCGAATATTACAAGAAATTCGTGCAAAATATCTTGATCTGATGCAGACTAACTTATGCCTTGACTGTGGCATTACAACCCAAACAGTTTGGAACAACGAAGATGCACTTGCAACCTTTTTACTGAACCCAACCAGCACCCTCAGTCCAAACCTGTGTCCATGTCTGTACATGAAAGAAGAAACAAGAAAGACTTATAAGGCTATACTGCTGTGCACTCAACCATTTCAGAGCAACAAGATTGGCGTCTGTTTAGTGGTGTAGTGATTGTGTCTTTTGACCTTGTGACATTACTCCTCAGGGAGGTGCTCCTATTTAAAGGAGGGAATTCCGTGACGTGAACTGAACTATGGCTGAAGTCAGTCACTGGATGTGTAGTGCTATTAGTTTCAATTTAGATTTTGAACCCTACCATAGCTGTTTCCTAAATGTCACATACATGAACACACAAATATGTGTCACTTTTGGTCAATCGATATGCAATAAGCCACATGATCATATATTCATAAGTTGTTGTTATATTTATTCATTTGTTGATGTACCTTGTCCCATCAGGGCTAATACATGTTCACATGTATATTTATTCGGTACAATACATTGAAATTGAAATATATAATCCCAGTGTGGCATATTACCGCATATTCATGCCAAGTACGAGAATGAAGGGCAGGTTCATGCACATGCGTTTTTTTCACAAGAGCCAACAATGCCAGGGGGAAACAAATTCAAATACTTTATTCGGCATGAACACAACATTGGTTAAGGCCGCATAACAAGACATAAACAAATACAACTACCATACAAATTGAAAGACATTATTCAGATTAAAATTCACCAAATACACACGGGAATGACTGTTGCATGCTATATTGAAGTCTTTTTTGAAAATTGTACCAATATTAATAAATTAATATCCTATCAATGCTCCCCAATCGTATATGTCGCTATGTAGGATCTTACTAATTTCAAGTGAATTTTGTGTTCGTAGCACCCAGCTCATGAATATTTATTAGTCTTATGACATCACGACCGCATTTTAACTACTTTACGTGAGTCGGGCAGGGGGGATAGGTTCATGGACTCTGCGTTAAACTCAAGGTTGCGCCAAGGACGAGTCCATAATTCTACCCCGCATTATGGCGCCAACCTGGCGGGAGGGCGGCAACATCAGAAGATTCCATCACAGCTTGGCGTGTGCTTCGGCTGAGCCAACCAGAATTGTCATTACCGTACGTTCCCTTCAAAGCACTATGAAAACCTCTCGGGATTGGTCAACACGGGCGTTACTGGAAGCCAGTTAGATCCTGCAAGCGACATATCCAAATGGGGAAGCAGTTAGGATTTGATTTTAATTAGATTGAACTTGTACATACAACTATTCAGGGAACAATCTGATGAAATTATACGACTCACATCAAAGAAATTTAGACAATATTGAGCGAGCAGGATGCTTTTTTGAATATTATTTGAGCAACCCATTACAAAATCAAATTCATCACCAACAGAGCTCACACATTACTGGTAAAAGTACACATTTCTCCTGGAATTCTGTGTTGGTGATAATAACCTGATTTAATTTCTAAAGAATGATTACGGTACTTATCCTTACTTTGGTAATCAGCACACGTTGAGGTTTAGACTAATTAAAAGTTAAAAAAAATTTCAAAGCAATATTCGTTTTTCAGTGTACCGGTACCTAGCATAAAAGATCCAATTTATGATTCAATGGACTACATCATGCTTTGCCAGTCGTATGTGAACTCATCGATAACACATCTGGAAAATGTACATTGAAAGTTAGTGAACCTACATCCAACATATCCAAGAAGGATGCACACATGATAAACCTGTGTACAGATAAGATTTTCTTGATTTCGTCACGTCATTTGGTACCCAAACCGATTTGACGCTAACCATTTCATACCCAGTCCTTTTCATACCCAGTCCGTTTCGTACCATAACCTATTTATAAATCTTAATGGCGCAATTCTATGAGATTAATTTTTACTGATTTAACAGACAGCTGAATGTCTTCCTGAAATTATGCATAACTTAAAGAATAATTAAGAAATATTAGATAATAAAGTACACATACATGTAATAACTTATGAAGACTACTGCATCCGGTCGATTCATTGAATTGATTGATTGAAGTTATAGTTTGACATGTTTGAGGGCCGCTTCCCATATTCACGGCCCATCAACTCAATGTTTTATTTAAATTTCACAGTACCGTACATTTCTTTCTTAGGTCATTTAAGGTCTTTACAGGCTCTATATTATAAAATACATGTAACTAAATAAATATTTTGAATAAATATTCATCATTTGAGTCAGATGATGGTGATTTCATCGATGACTCGACATACCGGCAGCACAGTGCCCTAGGCGGTAAAGGACAAAAGAAAATCCTGCTTCATTCGCCTTCTCCTTCTGTTCTTATTGGAAAGATTCTGAATATTTGTATCACAGTTTTTATTTTTCAAATAATCAATTTTAAAACAATAAGATATATTTTTTATCAATTGAGTGTTAAAACTGTATGAAAAATACTCCCATTTAGCTCATAATGATACCAGTATGCTTTTCACTTCATTTTTTGGGAAGCCCGGCGCGCACGAGAGCTATCAGCTGAGCTGACGGTCTCAATTGCCGGTCAGCTCAGGGGCTAGCTCTCATGTGCGGGCAGTTTTTGGTCTGTTTTTGGCCTCGCGAGGCCGGGGGAAAAATATCAGACTTGTTGGATAATTTCTCCTCGCGAGGCCAAATCCTCAGCGTGTGCGGCGAACGCAGGCCAACAGTTCAGCAGTTTTATTGGACCGGCCAATGAATCGCATGTTATTTTCACTCGATTCATGCGCACGACTCTTCAAATTGGACTTGAAGAAGACATTATGCAGGCACTGAAATCAATTTCGTGAAACTTTTGCTCACCGTGTGCGCTGAAACCACACGAGAGCTAGCTCCGGAGCTGACAGGCAATTGAGGCCGCTAGCTCAGCTGATATCTCTCGTGTGCGCCGGGCTTTAGATGCTTGCACTCTCAGTGTTTAACACAAGTCCATAAACTTATTTCCCTGCACATGCAATGCTTCTCAACATTCACCAAAATACTGTGTAAGGCCCACTAAAAGGCCAAATTGTTTATCATCAGTTTTGATAGAAAAAAGTCCTGGTGAGGTTTTCCGAGCAAACATGCTCCTGCTACAATTGACAACCGTCAATCGACATGCTGTTGAAGTGTGAATTTGCTCTCATTCTGTCAGAACTTTCCACTCCGATTATACAATAAAGGTATCACAACATCAAATTGAAGTCTTGACGAGTGAGCACTCCTTCATTGCAGGATTCTGTCAAGTCGGAAACAGCTGAGTGGACCCGAGAGGAAACATACCTCTGATAAGCTCGTAAACCATATTTCGGCAAATAACTTTTTTTTTATAGTGTTACAATTTTGTACATGTAAATGTACATGCAGGTGTTTTTATGTGATGAATGCAGTGATGATAAACAATGATTTTCACGGGGCGATGTAGGCCCGTAGGGACTAATGGTCCTGTATTGTAGTCAGGAAAAAATGAGCAACGGCTCTGTGTCTTGCTAACACAGCAAAAGATAGAGTTCTTAGAAGACAAGAAAGAGGTCTGACACTTCCTGTCCAGGTTTCTGTGTATAGTTGCAGGTCTGATATGTTTAAGTTACATTTCCATTTATTCAATTTTATGTGTGTTTTCGTTCATTTTCCAGTGGCACTACTTTCGTGCTCAAAATATGTCGTCTGCTAAACCACAGATTTTGAGAAGCGCATGTTGAGTGATTTTGTGGGACTAACTCATTCTCATTAGAAAGCGTGTTTGGGCAGTAATTTAATATTAAATAATACCAGTATAAGTGTAATTCATTGTAGAAAACAATGGGATATTCCACTTTGCCTGTATTCATTTACATTTTCATGAAATATGTGTGTTGAGTTACAGTTTGGAATTTTCGCCATATGAGTTTACCCCTCAAGACCCTCTGCGTTATCTTTTTATGGTAAATTTCTCAAATCCAGTGGTGGTCAAATCATTTATGTAATAGTTTCCCTGTATTCAGAAATGTTTTCTTTTCATTCTACTTCTGAAATATTCATGGAATGTTGCAAGCATTTCCCCCTGATCTACAGAAAGAGCTCTGCATATCACAGAATGCTGTGTTCGAAATTATAAGGTGACAGGGGAGATAACCAAATAGAACTGTAATATACTAGGAGTGTGCTGGCATATATAATATGATGCCATGAGAGGATGCATCCCAGCATAGCTCCAGTCCATCAAACTATGAGGATTTTACATTGTATCTCAATACTCATTTTTATCCCTTGGTCAATTTTGGCCATGGGGTATTGTCGTCTTGTACGTCCGTCTGTTCTTATGTCCGTACGTGAGCGAGATAGATGGAAAACGGTTCCACTGAAGAATTCCAAATTTGGTATGCTTATTTACCTAGTCAAGGACCAGAAGCCTATTGAATTGGGACCTGATTGGGTGGAACCTTGGCGGCCATCTTTAATTTTATGCAAAATGGAGAATGATCCATATCTCGGAAACCAATACGAAAATACAAAAATTTCAATACGAAAGTTGGTAAACATCGATACATCAAGCAACTTTCAATGAATTACCAAACCGGCTTTTCTCATTAGCTGGAAATCTTGGAGGCCATCTTCAATTTATGCAAAATCAATAATGATACATATCTCTGTTACCATTCAATTGTTTTATATGAAAGTTGGTATACATCATCGATGCATACAGATACTTTAAATCGGGACCCGATTAACCAAAAACACCTTGGGGCCATCTTTAATTTATGCAAAAAATTATCTCTGATATCATTTAAGTGTTCTATACCAAACTTGGTATACAGAATCGATGTATCAAGAATATGTATGAATAACCACATCAGTTCCTCTGAGTGGGGAGAAGGATGGGCAGCCATCTTTAATTTATGCAAAATCATTAATGATCTCGTTCTCTGATACTGTTCAAGTGCTTGATGTAAAATTTGGTGTACATCATCGATGCATCAAGAGACTTACATCAAATGACAGTTCTGGTTTCTCTGATTGGGCGGAAACCTTGGTGGCCATCTTTAATTTATGCAAAATCTATCTCTGATACAATTTCAGTGTTCTATGTGAAACTTGGTATACAGCATTAATGTATCAAGAGACTTTCAATTAATACCACATCAGTTCCTCTGAGTGGCGGGAAGGATGAGTGGTCATCTTTAATTTATGCGAAATCATTAATGATCTCTATCTCGGATACCGTTCAAATGCTCGATGTAAAATTTGGTATACATCATTGATGCATCAAGAAACTTATGTAATGAATACCGGTTTCTCTGATTGGATGAAAACCTTGGGGGTCATTCCTAATTGCAAAATTTGTAATTGATAATCTGTATATTTGTGACTTGACTGCTTGGTGTTCCTGACATCTTGGTTCAAATTGAATACATTATGAATGTACCCAGAGCTGAGGGGTTTTCAGATGCGCAGCTTCGTATTGTTATTTACTGCTGAAGGATATGATTTTGATTATCTGAAAAAAGTGAAAATTTTCACAAATATTGGTAACATGCAGTGAAGACATTATTTTATCATTTCATCAGGTTGGTTTCATGATAAATGTCTGTCCCAGCGGGTTTTTTTTTTAAATATATATATATTTGCATGTGTACAATTACACTAATGCACTAGAGATCCTTGTTGAGAAGAATGTGTGAGACTACAAGTATGGCTCTTTGCCATGAGATGGAACATCAAAGAGGTAGTGGAATTATTCCAACAACCTATTTTACATTTAAATCGCCCCGTTTCAGTGCCTACGGCTCCAGTTTTTTCAGTAGGCTGAACAAACTTCACTGATAGTGTCAATTATTTGAAAGTTATGTTCATCATGTTCATGTAATAGGCGAGAATCCCTTGTTGGGTCTATTCTCATGATTTGGTTTGGATCTATCAAGTCAATCCACCATAACATGTTTGACATGCTTACAGGTCTAAGAGGATGTCCAAAACTGGGGAGTAAAACAAATGAGCTGGAACTATTTTTGGAGAAGGGATACTCAGCGAAAAAGATGGCGAAACATTTCCAGTGTTCCACTTCAGCTGTTTACAAACATCTGTATGCAAATAACATCAAAATACGTCATGATCACTACAGTGCTGCAAGCCCGGAGGAGTTGAGAAGGAAGATACAGGCGATACATGAAGAATCACCCAATACTGGTAATGAGGTAAGACTGGTTTTCTCAAATTGATAGAATGTCTTTTCTCATCAGAAAATAGGAAAAAATTCAAAACGTGGCAGTGTGACCTATTTGTGACATGAAATATTAATTTTTGTCAAAAACCCAGACTTGGAATGACTAGTATATTATTGTTTTTATACTGTATTGACATATTACTCTGACAGAATGGCAGACTTTTCTCTTGCAGGGCAGGGGGTATCTCAGTTATCCCTTTAGATAACAGTTAAATCTAGTTTGGATTATTGTTGAGCTTTTTTCATTTCTTAGGTGTGGGGTGTTATTTTTTAATCTACCACTGGAGCAAATGAGAGCCTGTGATTTAACTTCTGTTTGTCTAGTTAAGTTTGTCTGGTTGAAGTATTTCTCTGGGCTGGTTAAAGTAGGCTTGCTAAACATACTTATGAGACACATCCAGTACACTTGCTGGATAGCCTCACTCTCAATATCCAAACCATGTTTTTTTCTCTCCCTCTGCAGGCTTCTAGCTAGTCAAGAGTCTGTGTCTTTGACATGGCACTCCCTATTTTGAAATGAGACTCCCTAAAATCTGGAAATTTAACTTGGAACTGAGACCAACCTCTATCTCCTCCACCCTATAATAACCGCATATATATTCTGAAAGCTTACATCATTGTACAATTATGGAACACATGCATTACATCTTGGGAGGTAGTGACCACCCCCACGGAAGTGGGCCACATTATCGATCTCTCAAACTAAGCCTCACCCCACCTCATACCCTCTTGTATTGGAGAGCTTACATCATTGTACACTGCATGCTCAAATGCAGCCATCACATATCCTTCAGGAATCGTAACACAAGTGTAAACTGTATGTCATCTATGCTGCATGCAACCCCTAAATTTGCCTGTCATTTGATTTTCTTGTTTTTCCAGTCCAAACCCTATTATGAGAGCACTTTCAATATGACGAAGGATGAACTTGAGGACCTACGGGACACATAGAACGATGGCTGGAGAGAGATGATGCAGACATTGACAAAGCAGAGCAGTTGTTACGACAGTTGTGAAGCTTCTGAGGAACTATAAAGAACAGTATGAAACACTAGTCACACTTAGAGAGATGGATAGGTTCCTGTTAAAGCGTTTCGAGGGCTCGGATGATGATATTAGGTTTTGGACTGGGTTTTATTCATTATGATGCTTTCAAGATCTTCTGGACCCATTATGTTGAACAGAACAGTTGCTGTGTGAGGTACTGGGGTGCTCATAATGCTGAAACTAGAAGTAACACCAAATGTGAACTGAAGCAGAAACTAGCAGCAGTTGATGAACTGTTCATGGTTCTGGTGAAACTGAAGAGAGGAAGTGCAAACAAAGATCTGGGACAGCGTTTCGGACTCAGTGAATCTCATGTATCCCGAATATTTGTAACATTGTTCAACGTGTTGTCTGCTGTTGATATCTGGTTATCTAGAAATAAAGTTAGGAAACACATGCCCCACTGTTTTAAGCCACTTTACAAAGCTGTCCGGGTGGTTGTGGACTGCACAGAAATTCGATCAGAGCGGCCTTCAGATCTAGAGGTGCAGTGTGCAACTTACAGCTCTCACAAAAGCTGAAACACATATAAGGCACTGATTGACATTTCATCAAGTGGGATACAGACTTTCATAGGTCCATTGTTTGAAGGTTCCATCAGTGATAATGAAATCACTAATCAGACCAAACTACGAGATGTACACAAGCCAGGCGATGCTATGATGGCCGATCGTGGGTGGACTTGTGCTAACTGGTTGGCCAAGGAAGGTGTCCGATTCGTCACCCCGCATTTTCTACATGGAAAAAATCAGATGAATATCCCAGAACTCGTGGAAAGTGTCTCCATTGCAAGAGTCCGCATCCATGTAGAGAGATGCATGGGACGTATCAAGCAGTGGCAATTTCTGAAGAACGACATTCCACTCAATTTCTGGAACATGATTTCTGACATTTTCCAGGTCTGTGCTAGGTTGGTCCTTTTCTGCCCCCCCCCCCCTCTTCCCCTTGATAGAGGATGAATACTACAAATATATAATACAATGACCATGCTGACTGAACGTTCTTACTGTCGGCCATTGAAGTATTCACAGTTTGCAATTGCACTACTAGTCTACCATATATATTTTATATTGTTTTATCTGTCATTGACACTATTTCTCTTAGTCACTGGGCTGCCAAGTTGCTGTCGTGGTTATAAGTCATTGTTCAAACTACATCCTGTTTTATTACCCCTCGGCAATTTTGGCCTCGGGGTATTGTCACCATGTACGTCCGTCTGTCCGTTACCGCATTTTAGGCAGAACCGCTCGAAACACAACCACCAAATTTTCAACACTTATTTATATAGTGCTAAGTCAGATGCCTATCGAAAATGGCTTCCCTCGGCCCATATTTTATAGAGTTCTGCCCCTTTACAGATTTTTTAATTTCTATTTCTGTCCTATATGCCTGAATGTTACCAACTAGATCTGCAAAACTGTGTTCAGTATAGCTACATGTACTGTATTTTGGAAACTTTATATTGTTGTATTCTACAAGCCAACAAAGGATTACTCGCCTCGGCTTATGGAGTTATGCCCCTGTCGGATGTAATAATCTTCGATTTTGTTTGTTGAAGCTGAATGTACAAGTTATATCTGCAGATCCGTGTTCGGTACAGCTTATTGTCCTCCGCCACGAAGTGGTGGGAGGACTTGGAAATGCTAGCCGTCCGTCCTTCCGTCCGTCCTTCCGTCCGTCCGTCCGTCCCACATCTTGTGAACGCGATATCTTGAGAACAATTCGACCAATCGACTTCTAACTTGAGAAGGTGCTTCACATCAGTTGGACGGCCATTGGTATTGATTTTCACTGTGGTACGTAATCCAAGATGGCCGCCATCGACCATATTGGATTCTGTCCGTCCCACATCTTGTGAACGCGATATCTCCAGAACAATTTGACCAATCGACTTCAAACTTGAGAAGGTGCTTCACATCTGTTAGACGGCCATTGGTATTGATTTTCACTGAAGTGCGTAATCCAAGATGGCCGCCATCGACCATATTGGATTCTGTTCGTCCCACATCTTGTGAACGCGATGTCTCAAGAACAATTCCACCAATCAACTTCAAGCTTGGGAAGGTTGTTAGACAGCCATTGGTATTGATTTTCACTGAAGTGCGTAATCCAAGATGGCCACCATCGACCATATTGGATTCTGTTCGTCCCACATCTTGTGAACGCGATGTCTCAAGAACAATTCCACCAATCAACTTCAAGCTTGGGAAGGTTCTTCACATCAGTCAGACGGCCATTGGTATTGATTTTCACTGAGGTACGTAATCCAAGATGGCTGCCATTGACCATATTGGATTCCATCCGTCACAGATCTTGTGAGCGCGATATCTCGAGAACAATTCAACCAATCGACTTCAAACTTGGGAAGGTTCTTCGCATCAGTTAGACGGCCATTGGTATTGATTTTCACTGAGGTACGTCATCCAAGATGGCTGCCATTGACCATATTGGATTCTGTCCATCCCACATCTTGTGAACGCGGTATCTCGACAACAGTTTGACCAATCCACTTCAGACTTGAGAATGTGCTTCGCATCAGTTAAACGGCCATTGGTTTTGATTTTCACTGAGATACTTAATCCAAGATGGCTGCCATGGACCATATTGGATTCACTCCGTTCCACATCTTGTTAACACGATATCTCAAAAACAAATCAACCGATCGACTTCAAACTTGGGAAGGTTTTTCACATCAGTTAGACGGCCATTGGTATTGGTTTTCACTGAAGTACATAATCCAAGATGGCTGCCATTGACCATATTGGATTCTGTTCATCCCACATCCTGTGAACGCGATATCTCGAGAACAGTTCGACCAATCGACTTCAAACTCGAGAATGTGCTTCACATCAATTAGACGGCCATTGGTATTGATTTCCACTGAGGTACATAATCCAAGATGGCTGCTATTGACGATATTGGATTTCATCCGTCTCGGATCTTGTGAACGTGATATCTTGACAACAATTTGACCAATCAACTTCAAACTCGAGACAGTGCTTCACATCAGTTAGACAGCGATTGGCATTGATTTTCATTGAGGTAGTATGTAATCCAAGATGGCTGCCATTGACCATCTTGGATTTCAGTCACCCATATTGTACCCATCTGTGTTGTGAACGCAATATCTTGATCTATTCCACTCATCGATTTATAAACCTCACAATCCACAAATCCATATACAACTACAGACTTACATTCCAGTGTTACACTACCCATTACTGCTTCCCAAACCTCCTCAAATTGTCTCAACAATTCCAGATGAACGTCTCTTTCCACATACACATATCAACTTTCCAAGTTATATTTAAGGAGATATTGGAAGCGTATATGCTGTATGCTCTCAAACAGGCTACTTGGCGGAGGACCTGCTAGCTACTCAGCTTGTTCATCTTGATTCTTATTTCACAGAGTGCTAAGTCAGACGCCAATCGAAAGTGGCGCCCCTCGGCCCATACTTTACAGAGTTATGCCTCTTACAGATATATTAATTTCTATTTCTGTCCAATACCCCTAAATGTAACAACTATCTCTGCAGAACTGTGTTCGATATAGCTACTATATTTTGGAAACTTATTTATATTCCTGTATTCGACAAGCCAACAAAGGATTACTCACCTCGGCTGATGGAGTAATGCCCCTTTCGGATGTAATAATCTCCAATTTTGCTATCTGTAGTTGAATGTACAAGTTATTTCTGCAGATCTGTTTTCGGTACAGCTTAATTTTCTCGGTTCTTATTTTACAGTAGTGCTAAGTCAGACGACTATGGAAAGTGGCGCCCCTCGGCCCATACTTCACAGAGTTATGCCCCTTTACTGATATATTGATTTCTATTTCTGTTCCATATGCCTGAATGTAATAATCTCCGATTTTGTTATCTGTAGCTGAATGTACAAGTTATATCTGCAGATCCATGTTCGGTACAGCTTATTTGTCTCAGTTCTTATTTTACAGAGTGCTGAGTCAGACGCCTATCGAAAGTGGCACCCCTCGACTCATATTTCACAAAGTTATGCCCCTTTACAGATATATAATTTTTTCCATTTCTGTCCTATATGCCTGAATGTAACCAACTACCAGTATATCTTGATCATCCCACATAGAAGTATCTCTTCCCCAATTCACACTACACATGGGTCTCAATCCCTTGGGGAAAGCCGAGGGGTTTTGATTAGATCAATCTCCCGTTGAACTTCCTCTCAATTGGGTTTCTACAAGTGATTGAACTGCTTACTGTGATTGAATGGTTAAAGGTTATACCAAATGACTCTATACTACTTTGCAACATACCAAGTAATGTTCCAAACAACAAATTAGTATTTTTTTCTTGAATAATGTCGTCGAAGTGGGTTTTAGGACACGAATAGCACTCATGAGGGAGAAAACATATTGGAGCCATGACCTCTGGTGCATGATGTCACAAACTGATTACGATTGCGCCGTAAACGTCATAGTCTATGACGTCGGGCGATGTTACGAAAGATTCACCCGACTGTGGACACAGCTTTCGTTGTTTTGAAAGGGGCGTGAAATTGTCGCACTTTACTGCTGCTATTTCCAACCTTGGGCAGTTTGGAAACATACAAAAATGTAAAACAAGTCTATATAATCACCTCTACAACAATTTAGCTCAAAGAAGAAGCAGATTTTGAGACCATTTTGTATAACCTTCAAGTATAAGTGATTGTACTATATACCAGTACACTGTGACTGAATCGTTGCTATAAGTGATTGATCTACATAACACTTCAACAGTACTGTGATTGAACTGCGTTATACTGTGATTGAATGGTTGCTATAAGTGATTGATCTACATACCAGTACTCTGTGATTGAACTACATACCAGTACTGTGATTGAATGGCTACTATAAGTGATTGATCTACATACCAGCACTGTGATTGAACTGCGTTATACTGTGAGTGAATGGTTACTATATAAGTAATTGATCTACATACCAGTACTCTGTAATTGAACTGTGTTATACTATGATTGAATGGGTACTAGTGATTGATCTACATACATGTACCAGTACTTTGTTATTGAACTGCGTTATACTGTGATTGGATGAACTACAAACCAGTACTCTGTGATTAAACTGTGTTATACTGTGATTGGATGAACTACAAACCAGTACTTTGTGATTAAACTGTGTTATACTGTGATTGGATGAACTACAAACCAGTACTCTGTGATTAAACTGTGTTATACTGTGATTGGATGAACTACAAACCAGTACTTTGTGATTAAACTGTGTTATACTGTGATTGGATGAACTACAAACCAGTACTTTGTGATTAAACTGTGTTATACTGTGATTGGATGAACTACAAACCAGTACTTTGTGATTAAACTGTGTTATACTGTGATTGGATGAACTACAAACCAGTACTCTGTGATTGAACTGCGTTATACTGTGATTGGATGAACTACAAACCAGTACTTTGTGATTAAACTGTGTTATACTGTGATTGGATGAACTACAAACCAGTACTTTGTGATTAAACTGTGTTATACTGTGATTGGATGAACTACAAACCAGTACTTTGTGATTAAACTGTGTTATACTGTGATTGGATGAACTACAAACCAGTACTTTGTGATTAAACTGTGTTATACTGTGATTGGATGAACTACAAACCAGTACTCTGTGATTAAACTGTGTTATACTGTGATTGGATGAACTACAAACCAGTACTTTGTGATTAAACTGTGTTATACTGTGATTGGATGAACTACAAACCAGTACTTTGTGATTAAACTGTGTTATACTGTGATCGAATGGTTACTAGTGATTGATCTACATACATGCACCAGTACTTTGTTATTGAACTGCGTTATACTGTGATTGGATGAACTACAAACCAGTACTTTGTGATTAAACTGTGTTATACTGTGATTGGATGAACTACAAACCAGTACTTTGTGATTGAACTGTGTTATACTGTGATTGGATGAACTACAAACCAGTACTTTGTGATTAAACTGTGTTATACTGTGATTGGATGAACTACAAACCAGTACTTTGTGATTAAACTGTGTTATACTGTGATTGGATGAACTACAAACCAGTACTCTGTGATTGAACTGCGTTATACTGTGATTGGATGAACTACAAACCAGTACTTTGTGATTAAACTGTGTTATACTGTGATTGGATGAACTACAAACCAGTACTTTGTGATTAAACTGTGTTATACTGTGATTGGATGAACTACAAACCAGTACTTTGTGATTAAACTGTGTTATACTGTGATTGGATGAACTACAAACCAGTACTTTGTGATTGAACTGCGTTATACTGTGATTGGATGAACTACAAACCAGTACTTTGTGATTAAACTGTGTTATACTGTGATTGGATGAACTACAAACCAGTACTTTGTGATTGAACTGCGTTATACTGTGATTGGATGAACTACAAACCAGTACTTTGTGATTAAACTGTGTTATACTGTGATTGGATGAACTACAAACCAGTACTTTGTGATTAAACTGTGTTATACTGTGATTGGATGAACTACAAACCAGTACTTTGTGATTAAACTGTGTTATACTGTGATTGGATGAACTACAAACCACTTTGTGATTACTTTGTGATTAACTGTGTTATACTGTGATTGGATGAACTACAAACCAGTACTTTGTGATTAAACTGTGTTATACTGTGATTGGATGAACTACAAACCAGTACTTTGTGATTAAACTGTGTTATACTGTGATTGGATGAACTACAAACCAGTACTTTGTGATTAAACTGTGTTATACTGTGATTGGATGAACTACAAACCAGTACTTTGTGATTAAACTGTGTTATACTGTGATTGGATGAACTACAAACCAGTACTTTGTGATTAAACTGTGTTATACTGTGATTGGATGAACTACAAACCAGTACTTTGTGATTAAACTGTGTTATACTGTGATTGGATGAACTACAAACCAGTACTTTGTGATTAAACTGTGTTATACTGTGATTGGATGAACTACAAACCAGTACTTTGTGATTAAACTGTGTTATACTGTGATTGGATGAACTACAAACCAGTACTTTGTGATTAAACTGTGTTATACTGTGATTGGATGAACTACAAACCAGTACTTTGTGATTAAACTGTGTTATACTGTGATTGGATGGTTACTAGTGATTGATCTACATACATGTACCAGTACTTTGTTATTGAACATCCTCTCAAACTGGTTTATATCAGTCACTGGACTGTTTTATACTGTGATTGGTTACTATAAGTGATTGAACGGCCTCATAAACTGATTTCTATTGAGAATACTGTGATTGATGTTACCAGTTTGAGAGGAAGTTCAGTGACGAATGATTTGTAGTGATTGAGAGTGAGTGAGTAGCAGGGTTTGTCGTTTTCAACCTTGTTGGTCGTATCACGACAGTGCCTACATGTGCCAGAACATGAGTGTTCACAGTTCCTACTACCCTGGACACTGATCAGCACAGAGAGTACAGCACCCGGTCACCCATCCAAGTATTGACCGAGCGTTTGGACTTTGATGCTGTGTGGTGTAACTTCCCACATAGCTTTCAAACTGGTTTCTTTCCCAGAAGTTGAAAGTGGTAGCAAATACACTAAAACAAATTTCCAAGTTTGTAAATAGTTTATTTATATTAGCATAAGGATGTCTACCATATAGATGCTTGCAGTGGATACAGATATGGTTATAAAACTAAAACCATGATCTTCATACTTGTAAGCAAATGATCATTTTACAATCTTGACAATGCCATGAGTACCAATTTAGTACTTCACCAAGGCTGATAAATAAATACATGTACACCAAGGAAAAATTCAGGTCTTTTTTTGTTGACTTGGCGTAGTGTCAGGGAGACCTATCTGAACCACAATTGACAACTTTTATTGCTCTTCCAGAATTAAAAAATTGTATGACGATACCTCAAAATCTGATCAAATTTAGAGATTTTGCTTCCTCTGTATTATGTTACTATCGAAAAAATGAAGGGGATGACCCACAGGAAAAATATAGAAGGCTAAGTGCCCCCGAACAGTCAGCCATGACAGTCGTTGTTTTCGGACTTCGGTACAGTCCTCGGCAGCAACTGTTGGTCTGAATGTTTTACAGCTGTTCCATGATAAACAAATCGGATGGGAAGAAAAAGGCCTTTTCATTTCTCTGATACACACAGGTGGTTGATGTTAAAAAAACAATTTTTTTTTCATAAACAAGAGCCTTATGGGCGTCAATATATGCCCATGCATGTTTAACCTTTCAAAACATATCAATTAGTATTAACTAGAATTTGACCTAAGATGAAATAGGTCAAGGTCGGTCCTTTTCAATAGGCATCTGATCCACTGCCAGTTGTATGTTCTATGACTGGGAAGCCTTACAATAATCCTTCTCAAACAGGTTAGCGGGAACTACCTCTCCAAAATGGAGGTACATGTAAAAAAAAGAGTTGTTTTTTTGCTTAACTTTTCATAACACTTCAAATTCTTCAGGCGACTTAATACATATTGTAACTGGTTTTCCAATTAAAGTGTGCATCGTTTCATTTTAAATTGAGAACAATACATGTTCTCTATTATTGAAATTAGATAATTTTTTTATAATGCCATCCGATACAGATATATAGCGGAAGTGTTTTAGTTCGATATTCTCTATTTTGTTTTGAAGAAAAACAACCTTTTTACCTCCATTTTAGAGAGGTAGTTGAACCTGTTGAAAACGGACCATAACCGTTGATCAAATTTGGTCGAGAGGTAAAACCAATGGGCTTATTCATTGTCATTACAAACCACATCTGTCAACTGTAAATATCGGAACATAAAAACTTCAGATATTTGACAACAGCGACATTGACTG
The DNA here is from genome assembly GCA_036873755.1 of Hanleya hanleyi. Lineage (NCBI taxonomy): Eukaryota > Metazoa > Mollusca > Polyplacophora > Lepidopleurida > Hanleyidae > Hanleya > Hanleya hanleyi. The sequence continues at coordinate 49,095 of JAVTVY010018883.1, read as the reverse complement.
GTTGACCTCTAAGGGATAGGGTTCTACTTTGCCCAATGGGTAGCATATAACTAAAATTTGGTACCACTCCATCAGGTAGAACAGGAGATATTGTACAGCTTACAAAAGTTAATAGGCATATCATGGATGGACAAACAGGCCCCTGGCAATATACGATCCCATCTCCGAATGGATGTATAAAATTAGGGTTGCCTATCGACTGCCAAAAGATACAAAAATACTGTCCCCATTTTAGGTTGCCTCAAGAAGGCAGGCAGTTATTATTTCAACCACTATTTCAATATTTAGTATCATGATTATTATCTCATAAGGGGAGTTTATACCAGATAAGACGGGACAGATGGACCAACAGATGATGTCGACGACAATACCCTCCAAACAAAATTTGTCCAAGGGGTAAAAATTTGATTATTCAAATTTCCCGCCCCGTCAGTCTTTTGGCAATTTCTTTTTAATGGCTTGGAGTATGGTCATGAAAATTCACCCACTTGTCATACAAGTGTAAGCGGCAGGCTCTTGCTCCTCAGTAAAACCACACAACCCAGTCTCAAAATATATGGTTTTTATTTGGAATAGGAACATTCAATTAAGAGCAGAAGGGCAGCAACTAGCTGCAAATATACAAAATAAAACGTTATTAAAATACTGTTTGTAATGTCCAACAAGTTAAATGAAAATAAAACAATCAATATTCAAATAGTACTCCATCGTTTGTCCATTGTGTATTAAAGCGCTTCACAATGCTGTCTTAGATAACTGGACTCGAGTGACATAGATATCCAGAACTACACCGATTTCATATTTCTGATACATCCCTGTATATGAGATTACTCACTAGATTAGATGTTCAGAAATACACGGATTTCATATTTCTGATACATCCCTGTATACGAGATTACTCATTAGATTAGATCTTCAGAAATACAGATTCTATTATTCTGAAACATGACAGTATATGAGTTTACTCCAAATACGCGATTACAGAATAATGAATCGACTTTATATACTACTAGCGGATATGACAGATTTTCATCAATGACAAATCTTAAGAATGAACTACCGCCAATCGATACAACGTAACCATGGTAACAGCTCTTTTACAATTTCATAATCACTTCCAAACGGTGTGAAATATGCATTTATAACGCACCAGTAACCATAGTAACCGCGACCTCATTCTGTATTACCAGACAAATTAATTGGAATGCATAAATCATGCGCATCAATTGAAATCAAATGAACAATATATTACATTATGCAATGAAATACACTACGCTTGTGGTCAAAATATATCGGACGATATGAATAATGTCATAGCATAATAACATACCACTAGTCCGCCTTTATAACATAACACGCACAACCCTTCGGTTAGTAACCATATTGTCGTCTGGCACAAACCTTGATAAGGGCAGCCACTGGCTGTGAAACACTTCTGTGAGATATTTCAGCCAAAAATCATGAGTGACCACAAACTGCGTACAACTGATTTCACTAAACCGGAAGTGATGGGACGAACAACAGGAGTTTGCTGCAGCCGTCCTACAAGCGTCCCTTTACTAGCGTATATACAATTACAACACATATAAGGGAAGTGGGAAGAGGTGCTGACATACTGACTGCGTCACATGACTTCACAGAATAGTCTTCCGGTTAACCTATTCTAAAGCACATACCAAGAATCTAACGATTCGTGATATGTGTTGTATCTCAGGTACGCTTTTATTATACCTGTTCATGTGGCAACTTGGATGATATGAGCACACGGTCCCTAGTACCAGCATAAGCGGTATTAGATACAAATCTAGAGAGTTATGATGGAAATGCTCTGACAACTCGTTTACTGGTAATTGGTGAGCTGTTACGCTGTGACAACTCGTACATTGGATTTTGGCGAGCTGTATCGTCGTCAGATGTAAGTGATGGCATTTAACACAAAAGACTGAAGTCCTGTTAGTCCCATAGAGGCGACAATCCGCGGTAACTCGGACTACACGAGCATCGAATAACATTCAGTAATAATCAGTATTATTTTGTGACTCAATAATTGCAATAAATCTGTCACATTATCAATTATTCCATATAATTACACGAGTCAAGTACAAAGAATTCGGTTCAAGAACAACATACCAGTAGATCACAATAACTGTGACATAACTGACTAGAACAGAAGTCTGGACCACAACTGAACTGGCTGTAAACTCTTCAGCGTTAATTAAACAGAAAACAGAGTGAACGAACAGCTGATTTCGCCAAACTGGGAACGAGGAGTTGGACCAAAAGAAACCAAAAAAAAATTGTCTGCAGATGTGTTCTATAGACGTCCCACTTCTCGTGTAGTGACTGCAGTCTATTTCATTGATATACATTACGAAATGTCGGCCAGGGCAGACAAAGTAGTACAAATATTAACCCTTACACAAGGAAGATATTAAAAAATAAAATTTGTATTAACAATTATATTGTACCATATGTAATTTCAGTCAATGGGAATATCTGTTGGGCTTAACCCAGTTACGTGTAAGAACCCCAAATGCAGCGTCAAATTGATCTACAAATGTCAAACAAAACAGTGTTTTAGCCCAATATGAAGTCAAATTCACCTGAAAAAATGAAGGGATATGAAATAAAAATTTGATATTGAAAATGATTTGGCTAATATTTTTATCTGGTTGCTCATGGGGAATATAGAGCCCAGAACTATTGCTTGATCAGTTTGACTCTGCATCTAGGGTTCTTATATACTTAAATGGGTTAAGCCCAATTGACAAAAATAAATGTAAATATTAAAGTAGTTTTCTCTTCTTTCAATATCTTCCTTGTGTCTAGACGGACAAGTGGGTGAATATTCATGACCATACTCCAAGCCATTGGGAAGAAATCACCAAAAGACTGTCGAGAGAGGGGCAGGAAAATTTTAATCCAATTTTCAGGTATAAATTCCTTTAATCACCTGCAGGCGTTGAACGACAATCTCTTCTGGCATGAGGTTTTCTGCATTCATGTCTCCCTCATCTGACGGTGCACTTTCAATACTGCTATCTATGACTTGAAAGAGACCAATGTCATGCTTGGTTGCCTGGAGCTGTTTTAGGTCGGACCGTAGATCATCCTGATTAGGTAGTTTTATCTCTGACGAGGCACTGTAACCTCCGAAATCTTCCAGAGGACCTTTCCTCTTCTTTGTCTTGCAAAATATATGTTTCTGCACTTTTCTCTTGCAAACAAACAAGGATTGTGTGGCATTCTTGTTTTTTCTTTGCGGCATATGCCACATCTGTGCCTTGTTCGTACAACAGTCAGGATTTCGCGTTGTTAACTCATAGTCCAACATTGCAAATAACAGTGCTGCAACACAATTGCACTTCCCCCCAACTCCAGCTGGACATTGGCACTCCCCATGAATGACCAATCCTGTCACATCATCTAGGACACATTTTACATCATACCGTGATTCTGGCATGGAAGCCAATACACTTGTCCTTACATGAACAACTCCCTGGCCTGATGCGAAGAAGTTGTACCCCTTGACTAGTGGCTTGTCAGCTGTGGGTAACAGCATACACTGTCTTCTTCCTGTCCTGACGCATGTATAATTCCTATTTGCCGTTTGACGAGATACTCCACTATTGTTGTGACAGTGTAACTGTATCTTTGAGGAATCCTGTCCATAGATTCTGTCCACTTGTCCAGTTCTGAAAATCCAACTACAGGCAACCGTTTTAAGTGTTCCTGCAAAATGCTGAGTGTGGTAGCTTTGTCAGGGTTATACACGAACTTGTCTAACCCGGGACTTCTGATCTTCCTCACCCTGAAGCGAAAGATGTAAAATAACATCTAAATTATAACCTACAATGTTATATTTATTTAATCAGGTTAAATGTTCAATGTCCCATACTGATTAAAATGGGTAGGGCTGGTTCGACATATAATCACATGAAAAAATTTAACCTTAATTTGCTTAATGAGTATCATCAATACAAATATAATTTTCTTAATAATGTATATTGTATACTAGCACAAGCTAAATTTAATATAGCTTAATAACAATGTAAAATGAAAGACACACAATGTTAAACTTATCCACATGAAAATACACAAAAGAACAGAGGTAAGGACTGATGCCACATATTAGCAGGGGGTGAATGGGTATGCTGAAACAATTTATTACTAGTAGCCGCTTTGACTTTGCACACAACAGGGTATGAAATAGACAAACAAATTCTAGTTGCCCATCGGCAAGCACAGGCAACCAACACATCCAAATGCATTGCAATTTGGACAGAATTTGGTTGCCCAAAGGAAATTTAGGTTGCCCCGGACAAAGGACAATTTTGCGCCCTGCATATCCACCATACATTAGGATCCTGTCATTCACACAATGTTGCAAAACATGTACCCATAACTTGGCTGGACTAGTACGATGTTATAATGTTTTTGCCATGTTGAAAAATGTTTGAATAGGCTACCTTCAAATAAACAGATCATAGCAATTGGAAACTTCATTAATGGCTGTTATTCAGCCTGTTGTGCAATTGTTACACAGAGTTGATAAATGTTTGGAACAGTGCAAAATCTCTTTTTTGGAGATTACAATGACAAACTAAATGTTCTGATGCAGGAGCAATGCAATTCGTCTGATGATTGTGAACTTTGCCAATTACTGGTACACAAAATCTAATGTCAAACAAGTTCTTCCGAATTGCTTTTGAATATGATTTTAGGACCATCAAGGGGGTGAGTGAGTGAACAGAATTTAACGCCGCTTTCAGCAATATTTCAGCTACCGGTATATCATGACGAACCAACTAAGCACCACCCAGCCCAAAGAAGAGATCTTTGAAGCAGCATGGAACTAGACACCCTCCATCCACCCTACAAACATGGAGGACAGCATACAAGACACAGACAGGACGCTTACATGGTGCAATAAAGACAAGTGATATTACAGTGCTAGACATCACATATCAAGTTCCTGTTGCTTCTCAGCTAAATGCATTGAAGCAACAGGAAGCCGTGCCCACCGGACCCCCAACAATAGTATTAAAAGTTTTGACAAAAAAATTATGGTGGACTATGAGGACATGGAATATGACAAGATGATACTCGGTAATTTTCGTCAAAGCAGGTTAGATATAAGTTGGATATTACTTCACCAATTTATCTCACTGTTAAGCTCATTTGAATATTTGTTTTTGTCAAGATCTTCTATGATAAAAATTGACAAAGCTGAGCAATATTTTCAACAGCATTTCTGCCCTCACTTTAACTATAATGAAATAATATATTTATGAATGATGGGCAACAGATCAGAGAAAAGGACTAACTGTTGGGATCCGATAAAATATCCCACTTTGGATATTTTTTGTATACTTCCATATTTTGAAGCTGGCATAATTTGCTAGTTATTCTGTTCGTATTTGTATTACAAAAGTGGTGAGTGATGGGAAGTATAGTGCAAAAACAACACGAAAAAATGATAGGCCTACTCATAATTGCAATATCACAGAGAACCATTTAGGCGAGAAAAAGTCAGCAAAATTATACAATCGCATTAAAGTTTTGTGAAGTAGATTCTGTCTTCTTTTTGTAGTTTAGATGGCGAAATTCGTTTAGTATGAAAATCAGTCTAAATATCTAAATTAGGATATATTTCAATACTTGGATCTAATATCCCATCCCAGTTAGTCCTTCGCTCTAACCTGGACAATGCAGCAGGAATTGAAGAAAAACCAGAATAGAATCCCCCTTCGCTTTTACAAAATCACAGCCTGTCCTAGCTAAGATTCATTCTGTTAGACGGGGGTATCCCAGCAGCCTTTGCGGCGCTCCCTGACAACTACGGCGTGGGCTAAAGCAAGGCATAGCGACGTATTCACTTAACCCAGGCGGACCGCGCTTCTCGCCGTTAAATCGTATTTCCTCGACGTTTGCGGCTGGTAATCATTTGGAATCGATAATATATTATTAATAAAGTAACATTTAGCAGCTGAAAGGATCAATGTGGTAAAGACTCCAGGAAAGGGTAATAAACAGCTCTAAACCCACAACAGTGATCTACAGGGCGCTAACCCAGCCGTTAAAATCCTGGGGTTAACACAGCGGCAACACCGTCATTGTCGGCACATAACACCGTCATTGTCGGCATATAGCACGATATATACTTGCAGCAAAATTCCTTCACTGTTATTGATAGTGTGTGTTCTTCTGCTTTTATAAAGCTGTTAATTATCCAGAGTTAATGATTGACTTAATGATCAGGAAATGGTAAATAACGCAGATATATACTTGTTTTAGCAAAATTCCTTCGGTTATATATAAACTGAGTTTTCATAACAATCTCAGACCATATTTACAACTAGCACGATGAGACCTGATCAAATAAAATTGATTGATTGACTGTTTATACAGAAAATTTACCATACGGTTATAAGCCACAGATACATACTCCTCCATGCTGATGTTAATCATTTAATAAGTCAATCACTGAATATGGATAATTAACAGCTTTATGGGGGGAAATTAAAACAGATTATCCGTGCTATATGCCGACAATGACGGTGTTGCTGCTGTGTTAACCCCAGGATTTTAACGGCTGGGTTAGCGCCCTGTAGATCACTGTTGTGGGTTATTTAGAGCTGTTTATTACCCTTTCCTGGAGTCTTTACCACGCAATTGATCCTTTCAGCTGCTAAATGTTACTTTATTAATAATATATTATCGATTCCAAATGATTAACAGCCGCAAACGTCGAGGAAATACGATTTAACGGCGAGAAGCGCGGTCTGCCTGGGCTAAGTGAATACGTCGCTATGCCTTGCTTTAGCCCACGCCGTAGTTGTCAGGGAGCGCCGCAAAGGCTGCTGGGATACCCCCGTCTAACAGAATAGCGTCTCCCTTCCCTCACCGCTATGCCGACGACAAATACATTTCCCTGGTGATAACTCGAACATCTCCATGGCGCACTTATTATTACCTTTGCGCCCTATTGGACCTTCATTAACTTGAGAAAATGGGCCGCCATGAATAAAAAAACAGAAATGGCAGACTAAATGACCATCGAGGGTCAAGAAGATGGGTATTTCCGTCATAATAGACCCCGTGTATACAGGGGATGATGATCACAACATCGATTATGGTATTTTTATTCATTTCCGGCGGCGCAGCGCCGCCGGATATCTGAATTCACTTACTATGGAAGCGGCCATCTTGATATTGGACGAGTAACAGGTTTTTTCTCGAGCCATACTTCGCAGACGTGCCGTGGAGTGATCCAACTATTTTCATATCATAAAACGACAGTATTGTATCACCCGTTCGAGGTTAACACATTAATATTAATTCAGTTATAATGAATTCATCGAATAAATGTCCTTTAGTACTATTTTATTATGGCTATGACCAAATCGATGATCATACATGATCAAGTTATTCACCTGTACGTCTGCAGCAAAATGTGTGAGATTGAACTGCGAGTTACTAAAAACTCGAAACAGTAAAACACGCGGATCGGATTGATGTGTAGAGAATGTCGATCTAGGCTTAATTTACAATGACACACATCAATAAAGAAATAGTGGCTTGATGATGGGTCCCATATAATGCTACAGCGCGAACTCTTACATCAGGCTATGTGAAGTGACTTAATACGTCAACCAGAGAACATTACTTTCAAAGTCCTAGTTCGACACGCAGTTCATGTGCACATTTTGCCAGCAAGCACTTAACGTCCGGCTAACCCCACACTTTCCAGATGGGTCCTTGCGCGAACTACATAGTTAAACCTTTAATGAAAACAAACAAATCGTTTTTTTAACCATAATGGTGCATCGTGACCTGTATTCACCAGTTGCACCCGTAATCGGCTTGTAATACGCAGATTATAAGCACTGATAAGCTACAAACGTTTCCGCCGGCATTGATGCATCTGCATCAATAAGTTTTCTTGTGGCGGCCCTTTTTCTCAAGTTAATGAAGGTCCAATAGGGCGCAAAGGTAATAATAAGTGCGCCATGGAGATGTTCGAGTTACCACCAGGGAAATGTATTTGTCGTCGGCATAGCGGTGAGGGAAGGGAAACGCTATGAATCTTAGCTAAGCCTGTCCCTTCTTTATAATTTGATGTTTCTATGTCTATTTCGAAGATAATCATTCCAACCACCACAGTCACACAGCTGGCAAATGAATCAATAATGTCACAAGTTCTCCCGAGCGACCCACAGCCAGTCACTCACTCAAATTTGTAACAACAACAACAACAATACATTGCCAGTGCCCTACCTTCGCACCAGCATCTCGTGGGTCTCGGACTACGTTGAAGATAGTACTCGGCAATCTATTCACCTTCTTAGTGAATCTTCCGTGTTCTTTCAATGCATTTCAAAGGTAATTTCGCCAGTCTCACATCTTCCTCGCGGAAATACACAATCCCCTCCGTCATGGTGTTGTTGTTGTAGATCACCGTTGTTGTATCCCACTCCTATCCCGCCGTGCAATGCGCGAAGAGTGCGGAGTCTTCCGCCCACGTCATCAATCTATAGATACCCAAGGGACCATTCTGTGTTCAGCGCGCGATCCATCCCGTGACTCCCGCCATATTTAATGATATCACCAAATAGAAATATATTTGCTGATATCAGCAAATGTTTTGGTGATATCAGCAAATTATTTGCTGATATCAGCAAATGATTTGGTGATATCAGCAAATGATTTGGTGATATCAGCAAAAAGGATGTATTTGCTGATATCAGCAAATGATTTGGTGATATCAGCAAATCAATTGCTGATATCAGTGAATGATTTGCTGATATCATTAAATGATTTGCTGATATCAGCAAATATTTGCTGATATCAACATTGATTTGCTGATATCATCAAATATTTGCTGATATCAGCAAATATTTGCTGATATCAGCAAATATTTGCTGATATCATCAAATAATTTGCTGATATCATCAAATATTTGCTGATATCAGCAAATACTGAATAAAAAGCAAAACGGCTTGCCATACGGTCGCAGTGGCGTTGATTCGGGTACGGTAGTGAAGGAAAATTTCGCCACTAAAGTGGCACGAAAGTGATATTTAAAGCATTAATGCGTAAATCCCTTTGTTGGCGACTACTGCATAATTAATAAATATAGCAAATTTAGAAAATACTTTGGTACTTATTTCTAAAGACAGTGTCCTGTGATTCCTTCCATTTCTACATGTATAAGTATTACGAAGGAGCATCAATGTTAACGTGCTCCCTAACGACTTTGAAAACTGTCTGATTAGTTATCAATTTATCCACCCCTTCTCCGGCTCAACATCTCAGCATTGGTACAGTTAAATGTATCTACCCTTCCCTGTCTGGACATGTCAGCACTGACACCTATAAATGGATCTGCCCTTTACCTGACACAACATTTCATCAGTGACACCTAGAAATCTATCCGGTCATTTCCTAATTAGACATGTCATCATTGACACCTTTAAATGTATCCGCTCTTTTTCTGAGATAACATTTTCATAAATTATCCTGAAGACAATCTTCTATCAGGGATATTTTTAACACACATAACTGACCAATTTCGGATTTTTCATGTACTACAAATTATTAGCGTTCTAACATAACATATGGACGAGTTAGCCAAGAACAAAAGGAAGGATTTGCTCTGCGAATGAAAGATATTAATTGGGATACTGTATTGCGTTAACTCTACCTGGCCTGGGAGGGGGGGGGACGAAATGGCGCTTTCTGTGCTATCTCCGGAACGACAAAGAAATGGAGAGCTGAAACCCCTTGACAGTTTAGTTTATCATATTGGGGTCATTTTGAGACTATTTGCATAACCTCCGAGTAGAGGATCATGGGTAAATTCAAGATGGCGGCCACGTGGGTACCAGAAAAGTGATGTTTTTGACACATTTCTTCAGGATTTCTGTTTTTCTGCAATGGAAAGTGGACAAAAACTATTTTATTTCACATCACATTAATATTTACCAATTTATCATGCAGTTATTACGGAGAAATTGCATAAACAAATAAATCGCAAAATCCGACCGAAAAATCGACCAAAAAATGCCGTTTTTGAAAATGACGTCACTGTGACGTCATGAAGACAGCCATCTTGGATTGTTTTACATTTTCTGATAGAGCTTGACCCAATGGTATAGTGTGGTAAGTTTCTGCTCCCTAGCGCAAGGGGTAAGAAAAATAGCTAGGAGGATCATTTCGCCCCCCCCCCCAAGCCAGGATAGGTCCCAAAAAGCCCAGGCCAGATAGGGTTAAGATAATGATTGTAGCATTACGTTAGATAATTTTCTGATCGAATTTAACTTAGTGTATAATCATGACTGCTTTCCATTGAATACAATCCAGACATTTTCTACGAGTATTATTAAACCATGGATAACCCATGGAATACTTGGTTTTAGTCATTAAAAACATCCTCTTTTTCGACGGTATCTTTGCAGTCGGGATGACAATTCATATACAGATTATAGAGTTTACATGAACAAATTAAATCTACCATTCGGATATTAAAGAAACTTGGAAAATATTGAACCAGTTGATGAATCGGAAGAAAAATGTGCCTCTACCTAATACCTTCTTGATTAAGGGCAAAGAGGTAACCGGCAGCCATATCATTGCTAATACATTTAACGAACATTTAGCTCACTATCGTCCAATCTAGACTCAAGCATTTCTCCGGTTCCACAAATTGAATTCCTTGGCCCTGCAAAGGTTTGAATTTTCTCCAACAACTCCAAATGATGTTCAGAATGTTATTGTGTGCTTAAATTCTGTCAGAGCTTTGAACACTCGCACACGGTTTTGCCTAGGGTTTAAAACTGAAGTTAAATCAAACGTATTCATACCCGTTGATGTAAGTTTTAACAGCATTTGTCGTCTGACAACCGTAAAACGGGTACAGGCAAATAAAAAATGCTGGATATCTTCCGGGACACCACATGTGTCACAATGCCCTGTAGGGTGTATACGGAGTCTGTGCAAGTAAGTGTTTAACGGAATGTGTCCAGAATTCAATCTGAAGAGCTGAACATCCTGTACTCTGGAGGCATACTAAAGTCAGACCCTGACTTAGCTTGAGGATTAAAACTGTGGTAAAAACGCCCCTTATCAGACGAGTCCCACTCCTCTTGCCACACACGGTAAAATTCAGGTTTTACGTAGGACATAGCCTCCGATACAGTTAGCCCAACTTGGATTGTTACTGTGGGGAAAGATAAAGCCGACTTGGCAAGGGAGTCGGCCCAATCATTTCCCCTTAATCCGCAGTGTCCCGGAATCCATTCGAAAAACACTAAAACACTCTGGTGGCGTAAGGATGATACTGTAAAAAGTATTTCATATAAAATACTGGAACATTTTGAATAATTGTAATAGAGAAATGCCTGTAATGCACTTAAAGAGTCTGTCAAAATAACAACTCTTGATGGCTTGGACTCGCCTAACCAGCGTAAAGCCATAAGAATTGCTATGAGCTCAGTAGTGAAAACAGATATATGGTCTGATAATCTATAGGATGCAGAGTATTTAAACTCCGGCACACAGAAAGCTGCCCCAGTTCTCCCGTTGTCCGGACACTTAGAGCCGTCGGTAAATACCTGTAGATACTGTGACCAATTATGATGTATGTGTTCTCTGGCACAGGATTCAATAATATGCGGAGGGTCTGATTTTTTAATTGTCTTGCTGATGTTAGTCGAGATAAATGGTAGTTCCAACTTCCATGGGGGGGGGGGGTGGTAAGGGTAGTTGTTTTAATAAACCAATACCACCCACTGCGAACTGTTCGATCATTTTTTTGCATCTAAGGCTGAAGGGCTCTGTGTCACGCTTCGCCGACTTTTCGTGTAGTCTGTTATGCCAAGTATCCTCGGTAAGATAAGAAGATGAGTTGGACACAGAACCCTTCAGCTTAAATAGAGACTTAAGACATTGCATTTTCCTTCTAATGCTCAATGGCAATTCTCTACAGGCAACTTGCAAGACATTTAAGGGTGTAGACCTCAGACTCCCCGTACATATTCGTAAAGCCTGGCACTGTACAGAATCCAGCTTCGCCTTAAGGTGGCTAGAACAAGAAGAATACGCCTGGGCCCCATAGTCAAGGCGTGATCTGATTAGACTTCTATACATGAGAAGTAGGGACTTTTTGTCAGCACCCCAAGACGAAGCGGACACAGTACGCATAATATTAATGCATTTTTTGCACTTAATAATCAAGCTGTCAATGTGATCAGCCCAAGTTAATCTTTTATCGAATATCATACCAAGATATCTAAATGTAGAAGTAAACTTTAGTTTGGAATTATATATAAACAAATCAATGCATGTTTCTTTTGGTACAAGCGGGTAAATAAAACAGCTTCAGACTTCAAAGTGGAAAAACGGAAACCCCAGATATTGCCCCATTTGACCAAATCGGCCAAACCAGCTCGGATGTATTTTAGAACCACTTGCAAATTTTTCCCGGAAAACCATATAACCCTGTCGTCGGCAAATAATAATTTATTAAGCTTGGGGTTAATCGCTTCAGGTAGGTCATTTATCATGATGGAAAAGAGAGTGGGGGACAATACACTACCCTGGGGCGTACCATTTTGGACAAATACCCTCTTGGAATATTCCCTACCGATGCGCACGCGCATAAAACGGTTGGATAGAAACGACTGAATCCACCCAAGCATTTTACCGCCGATTCCTATATTTTTTAGTTTGGTGAATAACCCTTTGCGCCACATCATATCGTATGCTTTCTCAATATCAAGGAAAACAGCCATTAGATATTCGGTATTCACTAGGGCGTTTTTAATACATGTTTCCAGGTTAACTAAATGGTCTAAGGTAGATCTATTTCTACGGAAACCACTCTGGAAAGGAGATAAAATATTGTTTTCCTGTAAAAACCACGTAAGGCGGTTATTTACCATATTTTCCATGAGCTTGCACATATTGGAAGTCAGAGTTATAGGGCGATAAGATATCGGAATTGAAGCATTTTTACCCGGCTTACCTACAGGTATAACAACGGAATTTGTCCAAGAGGACTGTAAAACCATACGAGACCATATAGAGTTAAAAAGTAATAAAATAACATTAAGACAGGATTCGGACATATGCTGAAACATAGCGTAGGATATACCATCCTCCCCTGGGGAGGAGCTCTTGGTATCTCGAATCGCTTGTTTCAGCTCAAACATGGTGAATTCTTCATTTATTGGCATTTCGTCGAAGGCAATATGATCAAACACATGACGGTTATCTTGCTCAAATGTTCGTTTATGAGCAAGAAAATCTGGGTCGTAATTGGCATCACTGTTGACGTTGGCAAAGCCGTCAGCGAGTACATCACACTTTTCTTTGTCAGTGACATAATTGGAGTTGTTCACAACGATTGTTGGGATATTAGTCTGAGTACTTTGTCCACTGACGGCCTCGACCTTACGCCAGACGTTACCTATTGATGTGTATTCGTTAATGGAGGAACAATAGTCCCGCCAATACCCTCTTTGTGTAGATTTAATCACCTTTTGTGCCTTTGCTTTCTTGTGCTTAAAATCAATTATATCCTCGTACAGATGGGACCGAGACGCTTTATGTTTAGCTCTTTAATAGCCTGGCTGCATTCCTCGGTCCACCAGGGAACAGGGATTTTATGACTAGATTTCCCACTGGTGGACTTCGGAATGCTTACCTCAGCCGCTCTATTTATGGAACCAATTAAATTATCATGAAAAATATTTATATCCTCATCGGCTAAATCACCCGTAATAAGTTTATCACATTCTTTATTAAAAAGGACCCAGTTAGGTTTTTTGAGAATCCAGCGTGGCGGGCCACCCAGTTTGTTAGTGACAAAACTACAACCAAATGATATATGGACTGGGAAATGGTCCGAACCACACGAAGTTGAGTGATCCACATACCAGTTCGATTTTAGGGACATGTTATCTGCCAAGCCAATGGCAGACATTTCTCCCGTAATTGGATTAAGTCTTGTTCAGGTCCGGGTATTAAGGTATGCGATATCGTAATCTTCTAATAGCGAGCTAATTAGATTACCATTAAAGTCAGAGTTTTCACTTCCCCATAAAACATTGTGGGCATTAAAATCACCACATAATACAAAAGTCGAACCTAGAAAAGATAATAGAGCTTCAAAGTCTCCTCTCAAAAGTTTGTTACAGGGGTTATATAAATTAGCAATTTTGGCGGTTTGACCGGTTCTTAGAGTGATCTCTATACCTTGACATTCAATTGATTGGAATATGGGGAGATCTAGTTCTCTAAAAGCGACTCCCATTTTGACACACATAAGGAGTCCACCGCGGGGAGCGCCAATCCTGTCACCCCTGACATAGGTGTAACCGGGGAAAGAAAATTTGATGTGGATTTTAGAAAACTCTCTTGTACACAAATGAGATCAGGATTAGGGTCCAACTCTGAAATATAATTCAGGACCATGGGCTACAATACTCTGACTATTAAATTGTAATATGTTAAAAGCCATCCTGGTGGCTAAGGCCATGATGAGGATTAGGTTCCATATAAATATAGCCATTAATCGAATTCGGCACGTCCTTCACCAATCATTAAAAATTAATTGTGTGAGAATGATACAATCTGTTCCCAAATACCTATGAGCAGCGGTGCAGATCATATCCAGCACCGTGCTACCTGATAAATCCTCTCTAGGCTTGGCTATACGGAAAAGCACTTCTGTGACAAAACCAATAATGTCCTGTACGTTAAAATCTGGGCTAGCTTCTGTCCCACTCGGCAAGGTTTCAGGGACGTGATTGCTGGACAAAGGGGGGGTTGTGAAATTGGGCTTGAGTTTCAATATCAGGAAGGTTAGGTGTTGCAGTGGAATTATTTGGAACAATAGGTCTGTGGGAGATGTAACGAAAGTGCAGAATGACAACGACCCCTTGGGTTCCCCTTTAATAAATCACAGCTCCTGAATGACATGTGACTATATGTGATATCGAAAGTGACATTGTGTTTATGTGTGCGGTTCACTTACCTGATGGAATTCAACGCTGTAATTTTCCTAGAATGAACTATGATAATCCGGGAGACAGACAATGCCTCGAAATCCCGGGGAAATTATCTCAAACGATCAGTCGGGACGGCGAAAAGGAACGCTGGTGAGCTCACTTACTTCGCTGTAGATGACGTCAGTCAGGAATCCGGAAGTCAACATTGGGAATATGCAGATGAGGAACAGTGAACTTTGCGGTCGTCGTATGAATTAACTAGAGAGAGTTGGAAGCTGAGATTTACCAGTGACGTCCGCTATGAATTATGGTTTGTTCCTCCATAGCCATATTCATTCAGCGAAGTCCAGATAAACTGATCAGGGGAAAGTGTGTTAATTTGACAATAAAGAGGGCGCTGGCATCGTCGACTTGTTTCTACCTTTATCTGCAGGAGAACGTTCTGTTTCTACCTTTATCCGCAGAAGAGCGATAGCCCTATATAAGCTAGGCTCCCGCGGAAACGAGGCAGACCAGCAGAAACTTCGAGGTGAGAACACGCACAATTGTATCGGGGAGAAGAAATCCAATACATTGCCGGGCCGGAGAAGGGCTGTGATCAGGCCGCCGAATTTGTGCCGCCGCCGGGCCGGGACCAGGCCGCCGAATTGAAGAAGTGCCGCCGCCGAATCCTATAACATCATAGCATACATTTACACTCACTTACATCCACACGTCCGGGCTGTGTTTACTCTACTCCGATCTCTACCTGTCTCAACCGTAATGCACAGTTGTGCAGTTATTGCACTGGGAGATAATGGTTATTCCTATCTCTACCTGATCCTCGTCCGTACTGCACAGACGTGCAGATTTAGCTCTGGGAATTAACTAACGGCGTTAGTGTTGATAGCATGGCCATACCTTAGCCGCATCTCTACTTGACTCAACCGTATTGAACAGTTGTGCTAGTATGGCCCTGTGGTTAATGGTATCGATTAAGCTGTATCCGGTAGGAGACGCTCGTCTCTGTGAAGAGGGTACAGCTAAACGAAATCATACACAGTTCCTACCTAAACAATTATCCATGCACACACGTACTTAAACACGCAACCTACGGGTTGAAATACATTCACGCTAACACTCACAAGCTATAGGCTCAGGTCTAGAGCTTGATAAATATACACCTACCCAGTAAATCGTACCATAAACGATTATCCATTCACGCCCCCAAAAGCATACAGTCTCTCACCACCCTGTACATACATTGAGTAATTCACGGCCAATCATAGATTAATACTGTCTCATAAAGTAGTATATAACGGGGAATCCTTGACCAGATGCCCATCTATTGCGGATGACCATACAGTAGTATAGAAAGAGTGTTCATAGACCAGTTGACCATACAGTAGTATAGAGAGAGGGTTCCTATACCAGGTGACCATACCGTAGTATAGGTAGAGGGTTGCTAGACCAGGTGCCTACCCATCCACCGTGTGTTATCGATGTCCGATCCTATGTGGACCGTGTAGCCGTGAACTCTAGCCTTGATGATTCGTCCTTGGAGCCGGGTCGCGGAGTGAGTCGCCGTGAGCGGGGTCGCTGAAGCCTGGGGGTGTATTCCTACGAGGGGTGCCGTCTGCTGCTGTGGTGAGCCGTGCAGTTGAATAGTCCTGCGGTGTTACAGAGAGACGGGCCGGTGCCGTAGAAGATTTTGTACTGTGATAGTACTGTCGTGGCCAGGCCGTCCGCATCCATTGACAGTTACCAACGCTTGGAGGGGCTTAGTCGTGTAAGACGAGACACGACGACGACGAGAAGTCCATACCACCCGAGGAAAGAAGACCGGTGGAAGGAAGACACACGTCGGATATAACCACGGGAGGGCCAGGTCGTGTAAGACGAGACACGACATCAAGTTCATCCATACGGGAGTGAACGAAGACCTGGGGAAGGAAGATATACGCTGGACCCTATCACAAAGACCTGGGGAAGGAAGATAGAAGCTGGACCCAACCACGAGAGAACCGGTCGTGACCAGACTGTGGCTGTGACCAGGCCTGATCGCGATATAACTAGGGCTATATAATTTTGTATATATCTTTCTATTTTATTGGACTTCGGTTAAAGATAACTATAAGAATACAGGTAAATCCAACTCATAGATCAGGGATCTTCTTTGCAGGGATTGTACGCTACCGCGATCTGAATCCTGTATTCCTGTTCATAGAATTATATGTCAGTATTGTATTAATTTGCTTTGGTTGTCATTACAGGTCTTCCTTTCCAACCTCCTCGATCTAGACAAGGTGACAGGTTGAATCGAACTCCCTCGTTGGCCAAGATCAGTGCACGAGTGCGTTCCCGGTAGCCTGACAGTTTGTCTTGGGGACCCTGCGCACTCTCTTGTGGATCTGAAAATCCATTCCCCACGTAAACGTTTCAACTGGTGGCAGCGGTGGGATGGCCAACATCTGGGAGACGAAGGAAAGGAGACCAAGCCTGGCGGATAGAATGGATCCGGACCAGACAACCATGAATATAACTGGAGATTTCGGTGCCGAGTTACGACAACCGGGAGTCCGGGGCCAACCATCTGACGGAAGAGGAGCCCGACCGAAATTCTCCACAACGCCGAGTCCACGGGAGCGACGTGAGACGGGAAGAGGCGTGGCTTCCGGACGATCAACCACATCAACTTTGGGTTATGAAAATCTTCTTGATTTGTCCACGCTGGAACTGGGATCGGTGCTGTTGGCACCACCGGCCGACCTGACGCCACGACCTTCAGCGGAGACTTCTACCGAAGATCGACTGAGGGGGCGTGAGCCAGTACCTGAACAACCCGACATTGACCTAAGACGAGAGGTAGAAGACCAGCGTAATGTCTCAAATGCATTATGCACAGCGATGACCGCCATGATGGGACAGGTGTCCACGATCCTGAAAAATCAAAGTTCCAGTGACGAGACGACTCAACCGAATGTTGAAGATTACAGTCATTCTGGGCCGGCCGGACTGGAAAGAGGGCGCCGAGCCGCAGAGATGCCACTACGGGGTCGAAACGGAGCCGCATCGGGGACGACGTCGAGGCGAGATGAGTCACCGCCAAGAAGACGCCGGGACGAACCACCTTCAGTTTCGTGGGATCACCCGTTATAGCCGTCCACGCCCATGGGGGAACCTAGACGGCCGAAGACGACGATGGTGAAGGCCGCTACCTACGATGGTATCACGCCATGGCGGGACTATTTGGTTCACTTCGGGCACTGCGCCGCGATAAATGGGTGGACGTACCAGCAACAGGGTCAATACGTAGCCGTCGCTTTACGGGGGTCAGCGCAGCAGGTATTAGCCAGCCTTAAGTCTGCACCAGGAAGTACCGATTATGACCGTTTGAAGGAAGCCTTGGATAAGTGAAGGATATATATCCACCTTCACTGGATTTGAAGGAAACTACAGATAGCCCTACAGGCACATCTTATTTAGATCTCTACCTCTATAAAAATGAAGCGGGCATTCTCTCTCGTCGACTTTATGACAAAAGAGATGATTACAATTTCGACATCGTAAACTATCCCTTTCTGGATAGTAATATTCCAGTGGGACCTGCATATAGCGTATACATATCTCGCTTAGTAGCATTTGCTAGATCCTGTGTTAAATGTGATGATTTTAATCAACGTCACAAAACATTGTTGCAGAAACTTATAAAACAGGGCTATTCCACCAAGCGCCTCCACTCAAAGTTTCTCAAATTTGGCGATACATATCGCATGCTGATAACAAAATACGAACGTAGCGTGCAAGATCTATGGCGCTACGTTTCGTAACATGTGTCTAATTCCGCTTAACCCGGGGCTAGGGGCCGTATGAGCCCATGTACTTCAAGATCCTCATGGTACTCATATGAACAGTCACAATCAAAGCGTGACTGAGGTACATCATTTTAGATGACGACTCTATAACGAATATTATGGATTAAGAATACTGATCAGCGATACGGATTTGATATTTTGGAACATCATGATGTCTTGCCGGCATCATTGAAAATTGTTGACCGCTTCTCTCTTGTAGGAAACAAGCCTATGTTTATGTATACTTTTGTCTTTTTGAATTTGGTGCTAATACTGTTATATGGAAATGGAATAGGTCTTTGGATTATGGACGCGGATATTCTCTAATGGACGACGGCTGGATTATGAATGACGGACTAGACGCTTGTAATTTCCCCGCCAAATCAGATGGACATGTACAAGTCGCAGCTGAAGTCCAGACACCGCGTGAGGGATGAAGATTTTCCGGGCCTGGCTCAAGCACTAATCCGCCTAGCACAGCTGGCTTATCCTGATGCCGGAGACGACATACAAGATACCCTAGCCAAGGATCAGTTCCTGGACGCCATTGGTGATGAGCTGGGATTCCAAGTCTGGCAGACACGACCCGAGAACTTGGATGCGGCAGTACATGCGGTTGTGGAACTGGAAGCATTCAAGAGATATCGTCGACATGAAACATGGGCAACAACCAGAGCTATTCATGGCGAGAAAAAGATGGGAACGGAGACTCAGCAACTGAGAGAAATGAAGCGGTTATTGGAACACCTTCAGCGAGACACTGAACCACCGCGACAGCAACGGCCACGGCCACAACGATGCCAGTCGAGATGGGGACATAGACGTGGCCGACAACGACCATACAGCAACCGAGACTGGACACCAAGGTGCTGGACATGCGGAAAACATGACCACTATCGAGCGACCTGCCCCGAAGGCTGTAGACGAGATGATTCCCGACCGCCGGATCCACCGAAAACGTCTTTGGCGGCACCCACGTTTCAACTCGTGGTGGACGATACGAGAACTTTTCCTCACAGTTATAAGCCTGGTGATCAAGTTTGCTTGAGAGGGTCTTTTGTGGTGAAAGAAGCTCTGACTGATGTGACATATCGCATCGCCGATGAGGCGGGTGGCATCCGTGTATTCCATCGTGATCTTTTAAAGCCCTTCTGTCCCAGAGAGACGTCGGATAGTGATACCATGGAGTCTGCGGAGAAGGATGGTGATGTCGAGTCTGAGAATGACTCGGAGCCAGCGACGGTCTTTCCATATCCGGTGGAGCATCCAACCGCAGTGAAATCTCCAGCACCTCGGCAGACGAGAAGTGGACGGAGAACCCGGCGTCTGTGGCGATTGGCAGATTACGAGGTTGGATTACCTCCTGATCCTCCTGTTGAAGACGAGTCGCCACTTTCGGAAGAGCAGATGGCCTTGCCGGAGACGTGGAGTCCTCCACGAACGACTCGTGGACGTCGTGTCCGGCGACCGAGGCATTTTAATGACTACGTTTTTTCCTGCCAGTGGACAGGAGATGCACGACCGTACGGTCGGAGAAATACGGTCGTGATCGTCGAGGGATGATCTGTGGTGCAGGGCCGACCTGCAGGCACTCCGGTGGGCGACGGACACCGGATTGGCGATCCCGAGGCTTTACTGCCTCAGATGCATGATGCATGACTCCAGCAAGAGACAGCTGTGGCCTGCTGTGGACCTGATGTCCATTGCAGGTGACGAAGACTTGGCCAGGAAGTCAAGAGGACCGTCGTCCTGTAATTTTGTTGTATATACGCTGTACATATTGTAAAATATCGAATGAGATAATGAAGGTTTTAGGCTCATTAATATTTTGATCAGATTATTATATAGAAGATCATATATGTATCTATTTGAGTTTTTACATTTGCTCTAATCAGTTTTGGAAAATGTATGATAATATCAATTCACGGTTTAGTCGGTACATGTAATTTCATACACTATAGTATGTTAGAGTTTGGGAGCATATCTCTACTAATTGAGCGGAAGCCAGGAAATTCTGACGGCTTACAAACCGCCGTTTATAATTGAAGTGGTCGAGGAAACACAGATCAGTGAGATATCTGATAATTAATACAGTGTCTGTTAGACCAAGTGGTTAGCACTTCAAGATTTAATTGTACTCTCAAATATAGTTTGATTCACGCGGCATATTATAGAAACGCGTATATATACAATTGTCTTCTGTTAAATGTAAAGTGTGGATTAAGCAAAAGCTTCAAATAGATAAGTGTTTGTACAGTAGCAGGGTGATTGAAAGAGTCCACAGCTGTGCTTAGTTAATGACCAGCGAGCAAGTAGTCATTCCGGCAGTGTCTCTAATTAAGTGTTTGAGTCCTGTGAAATTAGAGTTTGGTACCATGCTGTGTTTAAGTACTTGTTTGCTCAGCTCTATTTAAAGTTCGAGTTATATTACAATAATTAAGCATTAAGACCAGAGCTTCATTTCGTACAGACGTTTTCGGTTATATTATGTGATCTGTTGTACCTTGTCTATGTTGGATGCAGAAAGTAAACAACATTAACTTATATCATCACAACGAGTTGTCTTGTAGTTCTTTGGCTTTGACTGAAGACGAACATACGTACCCAGGGTTATATAGAGAACATCCCCGTTGTCTATCACCTTCACGTGATCAACTGATAGGACACTAAAATTCTATATTGGCGACCCCCAGACGAGACACTACAAGGCAAGACAGGTATGGCAGATCAGGCCGTGCGAGTGCAAGATCTGCAGGCCATAGCACAGGGCGTAACAACATTAGTAAAGCCGTGCGTGTTGACAATTCAGCTCACGAACAATCAAGAGTACAACGGGAGAGGTTACGAAATCACGTTGCGGCTATTCGTAAATGTGATGGACTCATTCCGGCCGATGTGCGCGACTGGTTAGAGGAATGCAACACGGCGATACGGGATGTTCGAGACATCAATGGGAGTCCAGCACATTTGGCGATATGGACGACAGCCGGAGGTCTCCGAAGGGAGATCGATTTATTTCTTGAGGACAAGGACAATGCCACCGTAACTTGGGGAGCAATTAGGCAACATGTGGTAACGGCATTTGTATCCACAAATGAAGATGAGAGATTAAAATGTGAGTTAGAAACGATTCACCAGAGACCAGCAGAAACTGTGTATACGTACAATAGGCGATTTCGGGACTTGGCGAGACGTGCATATCCAGATGAAAATGACGACTCGAAACGTGTCATACTTCGTGTTTATATCAGGTCACTACAGGATAAGCAGTTGGCACGCAAAATCGTGATGAACAAACGGGCCGAAGATGTAAATGCGGCTATGACCTATATCGAGGATCAAGCATCCCGGTTAGACTTACTATCTACTATGAACTTAGACGAAGCAGTGCCGATGGAAGTTGACGCTTCTCAGTACCCTGTCGAGAGATGTTTAGAGGAAATCTGACAGAACCGAGGTGTCATAGAGGCACATCAGATATTAGTGAACAATCGATTGAGCCGGTTAGAATGTGATCAACGCCGACAGCAGGAAAATACCACGATGCGAGCCCGGAGTAATCAGCGACTGCCAACTACACGAAACAATGGTCCGAGACGTGCCAGTCAGAGACAACCAATCACCTGTTGGAGATGCGATCAGACCGGACACAGAATGGCGGTATGTCGTAATCCACCTAGTCCACGCTTCCAAACAACTCATGAGCAGGCGGGAAACGGCAGAGGGCCGAGCGCTCGATCATTCCAGGGAGGCTCTCGGCCCAATTAAAGTTAGATGGACAAACTATTACCGCACTGATTGACACGGGGGCGTCAACGTCACTACTACGTGCTGATGTGTGGCACAAACTATCTGGGAAGGGACCACTTAAGAAAACTGGTATAATATATGCTGTGAATGAGCAGCCTCTGAAGGTTTTGGGACAAACTGAAGTCAAATTTCTAAACGCGTCTCCTGTACCGAGTGTGGTGGTTCCGGAGATGTTTCACCAGTGTATTTTGGGGTCTGATGCCTTACATATTGGAAAAGCTCAATTGGACTATCCAAAAAGTCATATGCGATGGTTCGGTCGATTATACAAGTTAACGTCGACTGGACAACTGGGGGGTATCGACGCTGCAGGAAGTGTTTACGAAACCACGGGAAACAGAGAGATCGATGAAGTGGTACACGAATACCGAGATGTTTTCGACGTGGCAAAGAAACCAGGTGCAGGGAGACACCCGAGAGTGCAGTGTACCATACCTACTGGAAATCACCCACCTATCAGGCAGCGTGCGTACAGAATGCCCTTGATGAAACAGCATGTTGTCAAGGGCCAAATAAAGGAGATGTTACAGGCAGGTGTTATACGACCGTCTTCATCACCTTGGGCGTCACCTATCACACTGGTACCGAAGAAGGATGGAACGATCAGGTTCGCCATTGATTACAGGAAGTTGAACTCTATAACACGTAAGGACAGTTATCCATTACCTTTGATTTCAAACATTTTTGACTCCCTGCGTGGTGCATCTGTGTTCACAACTCTAGACCTTAAGTCTGGATATTGGCAAATACCTGTCGCACCTGAAGACATTGAAAAAACTACACTTACCTGCTCAGAGGGTTTATTTGAGTGGAATTCCACGCCATTTAGATTTTGTAACTCAGGTGCGGTTTTCCAAAGAGCCATGAATGACATTTTTCGAGCTTATGTCGGTAAGTTTGTTGTTGTGTATGTTAATGACATCGTTATATACTCACGCAATGAAACTGAGCATGCTTGGAACGGTTATTAGAGTATAATTTACAGCTCAAAAGAAAGAAGTGTGTCTTTGCGACCAGGTCAGTAGATTTATTGGGGTATCACATTTCACAGCATGGTATTTCCCCACAAGATAAGAAAATTCAAGCTATCCGTGACATGTTCCCTCCCACTTCTGTAGAGGAAGTACGTTCTCTTCTTGGCATGTCAGGGTATTATCGTGCATGTGTCCCCAATTATGCTAACCTGGTAGAGTCTCTCGTGTCCTTGACACGGAAGCATGTGAGGTTCAAATGGGGTCAGCCTCAGCAGAATGCATTTGATGAGGTGAAACGCCTCTTATGCAGTGAAACTGTACTAGCTTATCCAAACCCACAGAAGCCATACAAATTGTTTACTGATGCATCCAACTATGCAGTAGGTGCAATTTTAGTGCAAGAAGATGAGCAAGGTGTTGACCGGGTCATACAGTATGTTTCGGCCACCTTAAAAGATAGCCAGTTGAATTGGCCTGTCATAGAAAAAGAGGGATATTCTGTAGTCTATGCATTGAAAAAGCTAAGGCCATACCTCTATGGAGCAGAATTTGTTGTTTACACTGATCATAAACCGTTGAAAAGTCTCTTTCTTGGTGAAGTTAGGAACACTAAAGTTCAACGATGGGCAGTTTTGATAGCTGAATATGGGTGTAAGATTGAGTACATCAAAGGAATTACAAGCGTCTAGTCCGTCATTCATAATCCAACCGTCGTCCATTAGAGAATATCCGCGTCCATAATCCAAAGACCTATTCCATTTTCCACATAACAGTATTAGCACCAAATTCAAAAAGACAATCATAGTATACATAAACATAGGCTTGTTTCCTGCAAGAGAGAAGCGGTCAACAGTTTTCAATGATGCCGGCAAGACATCATGATGTTCCAAAAATATCAAATCCGTATCGCTGATCAGTATTCTTAATCCATAATATTCGTTATAGAGTCGTCATCTAAAAAAAAAATGTATCTCAGTCACGCTTTGATTGTGACTGTTCATATGAGTACCATGAGGATCTTGAAGTACATGGGTTCATACGGCCCCTAGCCCCGGGTTAAGCGGAATTAGACACAAGTTACGAAACGTAGCGCCATAGATCTTGCACGCTACGTTCGTATTTTGCTATCAGCATGCGATATGTATCGCCAAATTTGAGAAACTTTGAGTGGAGGCGCTTGGTGGAATAGACCTGTTTTATAAGTTTCTGCAACAATGTTTTGTGACGTTGATTAAAATCATCACATTTAACACAGGATCTAGCAAATGCTACTAAGCGAGATATGTATACGCCATATGCAGGTCCCACTGGAATATTACTATCCAGAAAGGGATAGTTTACGATGTCGAAATTGTAATCATCTCTTTTGTCATAAAGTCGACGAGAGAGAATGCCCGCTTCATTTTTATAGAGATAGAGATCTAAATAAGATGTGCCTGTAGGGCTATCTGTAGTTTCCTTCAAATCCAGTGAAGGTGGATATATATCCTTCACTGCGTCATTTATATAGCGATTATCCACAGCGAGAAGATCGTCTATATAGCGTTTGGTGAATGAGAAGGAACGGGCTTTGAATGGATCGGTTTTTGAAAGCGCCTGCATATAGTCATATTCATAAGAGAACAGATACAGGTCAGCCAACAGGGGTGCACAATTAG
Organism: Hanleya hanleyi; assembly: GCA_036873755.1. NCBI lineage: Eukaryota > Metazoa > Mollusca > Polyplacophora > Lepidopleurida > Hanleyidae > Hanleya > Hanleya hanleyi. The sequence continues at coordinate 23,806 of JAVTVY010018883.1, read as the reverse complement.
TACCCATTGGAATACCTATATGCTGCTGATATATTGTGTTGCCAAATTTCACATAGATATTTTTAATGAGAAATTCAAGCAACTCTATAAACAAAGAAACATCCCATGAATGATATCTCTTGTATGTAGTCGAGCTAAAGAATGCTTTATGGCTTCCGACATTAATATATCTACGATCAGTTTTCTTGAACACAGATACTATTAATGAACTTAGACGGTCAATAAGGTCCTGATGAGGGATTGTAGTCTAGAGAGTCGAGAAATCCCATGTGGATACATGTCTGTACGGTATGTGACCTTTAGCATCAAGTTCTTCCGTAAGACATTTTGAGTTTTTCAATATCCACATACATTCAACGTCAGAGTTCTTAGAAATAGTGGCGCAATACCTTTCCCAAAATGCTTTTACCTCCTGAAGGGCCCTCGTCAATAGGGTTGAAAGAAGCTTGGTGGTGCAGCTTCTAGAACCAGCTATGAATCTAGCTTTGTATGGTGATTTATGCATTTTGGGAGTCCAGTATAGTTTTGGTATGTCGTTATGATTGGTTGGAAGACAAATACCTCTTCCCTGATAAACTTTTTGTGATTGTTAAATAAATCTTCCAGAGTAAATGCAGTTTGGGAGTAAGTAGACGTATTTGATGAAGATATGTCTACACTCAATTCTTTAACCAGCACCTGGTAATAGTAATATTTACATATATTTGCAAGAATATCCGAGCAGACATGCTTTCAAGAATTCGAACTCCTTATGAAGTTGCAACATTTGATACTAATGATTACATTATACCTGCGGTACCTGAGGATGTCCTACCGTACGTATCAATATCGGTATATGGTGTTGATGAAGCGACCCTTCGCCAAGAACAAAAACGGGAGTTCCCTACTCTATTTACTGTTCCATCAGAGGAACATATGGTGCACAATGAAATAGTATATTCCACGAGATGTCCCTCGGCAGCTGATGCTGAATATCCCCGTGTGATCTTGCCGACCAGGTTTCGTAACCAGGTAATGGAGCAGGCACATCGTCGCGCAGGTCACCAAGGACTCTATAAGACCTCAGGTCTAGTCCGAGATGCATTCGTTTGGAAGGGCATGCGCAAAGACATTATGCGTATGTTGGACCGTTGTGCAACTTGTCAGGTAAATAGACGGGTGCGTAGTCGCCCAAAGTACAACGAAATGCCCATGCCAAAATATCCAGGTCAGATTGTTGGTATGGAGTTGATCGGTCCACTGACTCGATCAAACAAAGGCCATTCCTACATCTTGACGATAGTAGATCATTATTCAGCTTGGGCGGAAGCTTTTCCTATACGTTCGAAAACGGCTGAAAATGTGAAGGATAAATTTCTGGAAGAATACTGTTCTAGACATGGAATTCCGGAGGTCGTGATTACCGATCTGGGAAAGGAATTCAATTCTAATGAGTTGAGAGAAAAATTCAAGTTGCTAGGAATAGATCACAGGCGCACGACTCCCTATCATCCTCAAACTAACGGCAGAACTGAACGTTTCAATCGAACCCTTAAGGAAATTCTCCAGAAGTTAGTCAATAATCAGTCTCGACATTGGGAAAGTAAACTCAGTTCAGCTTTGTTAGCTTATCGCAACACAAGACATGCCACAACCACGTACACGCCATTCTATTTAACGTATGGGCGTCGTGCACGTTTACCATTCTCCCTACCTGTAGATGCTTCACAAGATCTTAGTGACCGTTTAAGTCATGTGAGTAATGCACTTCACAAGGCACGTGAAGCGACCGAAAAATCACGATTGTACCATCGTGAACAAATTAATCACCGAGCACGGGAGGGCGTGTTCAAGGTGGGCGACTCTGTGGTTGTTCATGCAGGATGAACGAATCAAACTTACAGCTCAGTGTGATCCGCAGTATGAAATATTTAAGATTAACGGACCGGTAGACCATATTCGACACCAGAGGTCAGGGAAAACTAGGGTAGTTAATGTCTCTAAGCTTCGAGTTGTCGATCCTCAGATTGTTTGGGATAATGTTCAGCCACGCCCCCGTAACCCTGAGATAGGTACGCGGCAGAGTCTGAACAGAGTAGAACGCCAGTTTAACGTAGCTCCCGAGCAAGTTGAGACGCCCACGTCGCATGATAGGCAGTTGTCAAACTCCTCCCCTTCTCCGAATGATGAATCTACTAGTCAGTCCCCTAATACACTTGAAATTCCCGATGATACGGCAATTAATAATGAAAGTCAAGTGCCTGATGTAGAAGATCCGCCTAATGCGGATGACACGTCGTCTGATATGGACGAGGAAACCCCCAATGAGCCAGACTCCTCGAATGAAATGGACGACTCACCGCATGGTTATTACTTGCGCAAGCGCAAACCTCCAGCCTTGAGTTCTCCTATAATCAGAAATAAACACCGTCGCACGTACACTTTTCGATACCAGTGGCTATGACAGGGATCATGTTGCTCGTAGTATATGTTTTGGCTATTACGGTCCCATTGGGATGGACTGCTATAACCCCACTGCGGAATGGCATCCTTGTTACTGGACAGGTCCCTATTAGTTTGGTCAAGGCTGAGTGGACAGTTGTTGTGACTATTACGCCACCGGTATTCCCTGAGACTTTTCGTGCACATGTCCAAGAACTTTATCGTATGGTTAACGTCTCGTTTGATCACCAGTATATTGAACGTTCCGACATGTTACCTTGGTTGCATCGATTCCAGCATCTTGCGGTTCAGGTCGAGCAAGCTGATATCGACCGTACATCTCCCCCTCGATTTCGAAGGGCGTTACTAGATGTAGTGGGTGAAATTGGATCCGCCTTGTTTGGGGTAGCAACGACCCGGGATGTTAATAAGTTAAGAGAACTGGTACAAACCACGTTAACGGCCGCCCATGGCATAGCTCATTTTGCAAATGAACTTGCGTCTGGAGTACATCAAGCCTTTGATGAGATTGCACTTAATCGCGATCGACTTAATCAACTTTCAAATGCTTTGATTAACGTTACGCAATATCTAAATGATTTCACTCAGTCAGTTAGAGCGTCGCAGGTACGGATGTGGCGACGTATTCTCCTCGTATTAAAGTTTAACCATATCTTGGATGCCATGGAATTAACTATGCAAACGTACAATGGAGCCCGTTTACAATACCAACGACAGTACGCCTCCGTGGAATTGGGTAGACTGACTGAGGAATTATTTCCATCATTGGAGTTGCGAAAAGTACAAGACCTGTTACCAGTAGGAGTTCAACTTATTGAGCCGTACATGTGGTATTATTAACATGTACTTGTGCAATCGCTGTGGCTACATGATGGTGTCGATTCTCTGCATTACGTGGCCAATCTCCCACTTGTTGACAATGGTGCCTATGTCGAGTATAACATAAGGTCATGGACTATGCTCTTACGTGCCCCCAGTCAATTAATGAAAGTCATGTTATCCGCGGAACATATTGGGTTAAATACGCGGACAGGTTGGTACTTCCACCCTGCACGGTGTATGGGACGTACATCGAAGGTTTGTTATGGCAACGCCATGATGGCTTCACAGCATATACCTTGTATTGTGAGTATCTTATCAAATGTCACTAGTGATCTATGGCTGGTTCAGTTGAGTCAAACTAACGATACAACCAGTAAGATATTTGAACTTGCCCCAGGTGAATTTATTGTGCAGACATTTGGAGAAAATATTCAACAACATTGTGCCGGTGTTCCTACGATGACACACACTCTAGGTGCAGGACTCTATTTGCTAAGTCCTAATAATTGTACTTTTAGTGGTGTGGATTGGAAGTTAAGTCAGGTGAAAGTGATGACTCAAATGGTTTCTTTGCTAGCAACTGTCGTTTCCTTACCACCTGTCGACATACCTACCATTCTGAATGAGTCTAACATACTAATCTCGCTAAAACTTACACCCTGGCATGACCTTCGTAAGGTGAAATATGTGCCCCTTAAGCCGTTACGACCAGTGGAGCTAGAATACGGGGCCACTGTGTCGTTTTCCGAGATTTTGACGTACGTATTTGGTTCAATTTTGTTTGTATGCATACTGTCTTTTATTATTTTTCGTATTATGCAACGTTGCAAGCTGTATAAATTTTCTTGTATTCCTTGTTTTGATTGTTTTTCGAAGACTCTAGAGCAAACTTCGGTATCATCTGGTGTTAACACGCCTATTGCGGTCTTGTCCCAGGTCCGGCCGGCCTGTGGATTTGATTTTCCCCAACCTTCGGTTGACATTAAATTGGAAAGCTGAGTTGAATGTCATTCTGCGGAATGAACATTTAACTTCCGGTAGGGAGGGTATGTGAAATTTCAAGTGAATGTTAGAGGAGTGCGCACCCTTAAAAGCATATATTTGGTTTCATATTTCCCTGACCATCCTTTTAATGGCCTATTTTAACCTAGTAGTGATTCATGATTTGATAATTTTGCTTTTGTTGTCTTGCTAACATAACTTTTGGAACATGTCAATTGATCTGTTCATTTGTTTATTCTTTGGTATCTGATATATCTATTTTTGATTTTTAAATTGTAACCGTTCTATTATAAGTCCTTTTTCCTGCACGATACCATATGATATTTGCTATATATTGAGTGATAGTATATGAGTTAATTGTTGTTGGGAGAACTAACAATTAACTTGTGGTAACGGAGGTATGTAAAATATCGAATGAGATAATGAAGGTTTTAGGCTCATTTATATTTTGATCAGATTATTATATAGAAGATCATATATGTATCTATTTGAGTTTTTACATTTGCTCTAATCAGTTTTGGAAAATGTATGATAATATCAATTCAAGGTTTAGTCGGTACATGTAATTTCATACACTATAGTATGTTAGAGTTTAGGAGCATATCTCTACTAATTGAGCGGAAGCCAGGAAATTCTGACGGCTTACAAACCGCCGTTTATAATTGAAGTGGTCGAGGAAACACAGATCAGTGAGATATCTGATAATTAATACAGTGTCTGTTAGACCAAGTGGTTAGCACTTCAAGATTTAATTGTACTCTCAAATATAGTTTGATTCACGCGGCATATTATAGAAACGCGTATATATACAATTGTCTTCTGCTAAATGTTAAATGTGGATTAAGCAAAAGCTTCAAATAGAAAAGTGTTTGTACAGTAGCAGGGTGATTGAAAGAGTCCACAGCTGTGCTTAGTTAATGACCAGCGAGCAAGTAGTCATTCCGGCAGTGTCTCTAATTAAGTGTTTGAGTCCTGTGAAATTAGAGTTTGGTACCATGCTGTGTTTAAGTACTTGTTTGCTCAGCTCTATTTAAAGTTCGAGTTATATTCAATAATTAAGGGTTAAGACCAGAGCTTCATTTCGTACAGACGTTTTCGGTTATATTATGTGATCTGTTGTACCTTGTCTATGTTGGATGCAGAAAGTTAACAACATCAACTTATATCATCACAACGAGTTGTCTTGTAGTTCTTTGGCTTTGACTGAAGACGAACATACGTACCCAGGGTTATATAGAGAACATCCCCGTTGTCTATCACCTTCACGTAATCAACTGATAGGACACAAAAAATCTATAATATGTTCCGTTCTGCACACCCGTGCTGCTGGTAGCGTGACGAGAGCCATGACGAGGGCGTCATGTTCTTCAAAGGCGGGGGTAGTGTAACGAAAGTGCAGAATGACAACGATCCCTTGGGTTCCCCTTTAATAAATCACAGCTTCTGAATGACATGTGACTATATGTGATATCGAAAGTGACATTGTGTTTATGTGTGCGGTTCACTTACCTGATGGAATTCAACGCTGTAATTTTCCTAGAATGAACTATAATAATCCGGGAGACAGACAATGCCTCGAAATCCCGGTGAAGTTATCTCAAACGATCAGTCGGGACGGCGAAAAGGAACGCTGGTGAGCTCACTTGCTTCGCTGTAGATGACGTCAGTCAGGAATCCGGAAGTCAACATTGGGAATATGCAGATGAGGAACAGTGAACTTTGCGGTCGTCGTATGAATTAACTAGAGAGAGTTGGAAGCTGAGATTTACCAGTTACGTCCGTTATGAATTATGGTTTGTTCCTCCATAGCCATATTCATCCAGCGAAGACCAGATAAACTGATCAGGGGAAAGTATTTTAATTTGACAATAAAGAGGGCGCTGGCATCGTCGACTTGTTTCTATCTTTATCTGCAGGAGAACGTTCTGTTTCTACCTTTATCCACAGAAGAGCGGTAACCCTATATAAGCTAGGCTCCCGCGGAAACGAGGCAGACCAGCAGAAACTTCGAGGTGAGAACACGCACAATTGTATCGGGGAGAAGAAATCCAATACATTGCCGGGCCGGGGAAGGGCCATGATCAGCCCGCAGAATTTGTGCCGCCGCTGGGCCGGGATCAGGCCGCCGAATTGAAGAAGTGCCGCCGCCGAATCCTATAACATCATAGCATACATTTACACTCGCTTACGTTCACACGTCCGGGCTGTGTTTACTCTACTCCGATCTCTACCTGTCTCAACCGTAATGCACACTTGTGCGGGTATTGCACTGGGAGATAGGGTATAGACACTTATCGTTAATGGTTATTCCTATCTCTACCTGATCCTCGTCCGTACTGCACAGACGTGCAGGTTTAGCTCTGGGAATTAACTAACGGCGTTAGTGTTGATAGCATGGCCATACCTTAGCCGCATCTCTACTTGACTCAACCGTATTGAACAGTTGTGCTAGTACGGCCCTGTGGTTAATGGTATCGATTAAGCTGTATCCGGTAGGAGACGCCCGTCTCTGTGAAGAGGGTACTGCTACACGAAATCATACACAGTTCCTACCTAAACAATTATCCATGCACACACGTACTTAAACACGCAACCTACGGGTTGAAATACATTCACGCTAACACTCACAAGCTATAGGCTCAGGTCTAGAGCTTGATAAATATACACCTACCCAGTAAATCGTACCATAAACGATTATCCATTCACGCCCCCAAACGCATACAGTCTCTCACCACCCTGTACCTACATTGAGTAATTCACGGCCAATCATAGATTAATACTGTCTCATACAGTAGTATATAACGGGGGAATCCTTGACCAGATGCCCATCTATTGCGGATGACCATACAGTAGTATAGAAAGAGGGTTCATGGACCAGTTGACCATACAGTAGTATAGAGAGAGGTTTCCTATACCAGGTGAACATACAGTAGTATAGGAAGAGGGTTACTAGACCAGGTGCCTACCGATCCACCGTGTGTTATCGATGTCCGATCCTATGTGGACCGTGTAGCTGTGAACTCTAGCCTTGATGATTCGTCCTTGAAGCCGGGTCGCGGAGTGAGTCGCCGTGAGCGGGGTCGCTGAAGCCTGGGGGTGTATTCCTACGAGGGGTGCCGTCTGCTGCTGTGGTAAGCCGTGCAGTTGAATAGTCCTGCGGTGTTTCAGAGAGACGGGTCGGTGCCGTAGAAGCCTTTTGTACTGTGATAGTACTGTCGTGCCCAGGCCGTCCGCATCCATTGACAGTTACCAACGCTTGGAGGGGCTTAGTCGTGTAAGACGAGACACGACGACGACGAGAAGTCCATACCACCCGAGGGAAGAAGACCGGGGGAAGGAAGACATACGTCGGACATAACCACGGGAGGGCCAGGTCGTGTAAGACGAAACACGATATCAAGTTCATCCATACGGGAGTGAACGAAGACCTGGGGAAGGAAGATAGACGTTGGACCCTACCACAAAGACCTGGGGAAGGAAGATAGAAGCTGGACCCAACCACGAGAGAACCGGTCGTGACCAGACTGTGGCTGTGACCAGGCCTGATCGCGATATAGCTAGGGCTATATAATTTTGTATATATCTTTCTATTATATTGGACTTCGGTTAAAGATAACTATAAGAATACAGGTAAATCCAACTCATAGATCAGGGATCTTCTTTGCAGGGATTGTACGCTACCGCGATATGAATCCTGTATTCCTGTTCATAGAATTATATGACAGTATTGTATTAATTTGCTTTGGTTGTCATTACAGGTCTTCCTTTCCAACCTCCTCGATCCAGACAAGGTGACAGGTTGAATCGAACTCCCTCGTTGGCCAAGATCAGTGCACGAGTGCGTTCCCGGTAGCCTGACAGTTTGTCGTGGGGATCCTGCGCACTCTCTTGTGGATCTGAAACATCCATTCCCCACGTAAACGTTTCAGAGACAAAAGGCTCTCTTGATACAACAGGCTGAGGCTCAACAGTGCGGGACTCGGTATTGACAATCTTTACAGCCGCAGCATAAGAGACCTTTTGAGTTGTTTTCACATACTGGACTTTGTTTACAGTGTTACGGGAAGGGCACCCCCCATATGCACTAGAGTGTTAAGTTGAACCACAGTTTACATATCGGTGGTTCCCCCCCCCACCTCGGGCATCTTGTCTGACCCTTGCAGTCTCCTGCCATATGCAAAAAACGTTGACATTTGTAGCAGCGCACGACAGGGGGATGTAAGGTTTATCTCTAAATAATCGGTAGCCTATACAGACTTCAGTGGGAAGTGTCTCAGAGTTGAAATTCACTAGCATAGACATAGAAGGGGTTTTATCCCGCCCCCTAGTGAGGCGCTTAGCACTAAGTACATTGTATTTGAGATCTTTCAGTTCATTTACCAGTTCTTCTTCAGTTATGTCCTCGGCTACACCATATATCATCCCTCTGGACCCCCGCTCCTCGGGAAAAGTGCACTTTACATCTACTCCGGCAATGGTAGTTACCGACAGAAGGCTTTTGGTCTGTTTAACTTGTCTGCATTTGATTTCCATGCTGCCGTTCTTGTTTGGCTTAACGCATTCAACGCTATCACAAATTTCGTGTAATGCTCTACCAAATCTAATTGGGTTTACCTTTGAGATGGGGGTGGTTCCCATCGCCTTCATTATGATCGTCAGTTTAGGTTTCTGCTGACTGGTACCAGGATCTCCAATCTTGGGCTGTTTTTGTTTCTTACTGGCTTCATCTGCAGACTCTAGGCCGCGTCGTCTCAGTACCATTTGACTTGGATTGTGGTCCATGTCGTCCTCTTCGGACAGCTCAGACACGTCCCCCATAATGGGGGACAATTTAGAAGGACTGCAACTAACTATACTACAGTACTAGCGTGCAGACTACTCTAGTGGGGAACTATATGTTAAAGCTAACACAGGTTAGAGAGCGGTCACTCCGGGGCGAGTCAGAGTAGGATATGTTGATAGATGCCCAAATCAGTAGTGCAGAAAACTAGCTGATTTAAACTAACTACACCATAGTTAATAGATTCAACTATTTGCCACTGACCACTAGCAAAGGTGGAAAAAAACAAGGAAATATGATAGCAAGCTAGAAGGAGAAAAAATTAAAAATAAAAATAAATAAATACATTTTTTATATATACATATATATGTAACACAGGGGGGTGGGGGAAAGCACAAATAACAATCGAGCAAACTCAAAGTTATTGCTATAAGGCCGAAACAAAAATATACTTAGCGGCAACTAATGGCTGGATTGTACATGACGGAGGACAGAACTAAGCCCGGGGCTGTTCGGCGGACAGGCCTCTCGTGGTCGGATGTTTGGTTAGTCCTCTCCTGCTCAGTGGTCAAGTGGTCAAGTGTGAAATGAAAATTGTGAAAAATGTGTCTTTACAGTAGCCAACAACAGTAGCTTCTTCTGTTTTTGTTCCTCGTATTATAAACCTGTCTCTCAAGCTTGGAATACTACCTGATTGTCTTAAACATGCTCAGATTTCACCAATCTTCAAATATGGCGAGTCCATGTTATCTGAGAATTATAGGCAAATATCAGTCCTGCCGTGCCTCAGCAAGACTCTGGAAAAAATGCAGTAAACAAGATGGCAACTTTTCTGGAAAACAATGACATCGCCTCCGAGAACCAAGTTGGATTCAGGTCTAATTACTCCACTTCGCAGGCTGTGATAACATGGGGGCTTCAAAACGATCAAAGGATTAAAACATAGCCATGTTTTTGGATCTATCCAAGGCGTTTGATACAGTCAATCATGATATGTTAATCTCCAAACTATACCACTAAGGTTTCCGCGGATCTACCAATAACTGGTTCAGAAGCTATCTGTCTGGTAGGATACAGTCTGTTTAGCATAATAACATAATGTATTCTCCCACCGATATCACATGTGATGTACCAGGAGGACCAATTCTTGGACAGCTTTCACTTTTATTATTTATCAATGATATTAATAACGTAACAGATTATCTCAAACTGATCATTTTTGCTGATGACAGGAATAACGTTCCAAAACTAGAAATAGCCGGTCAAGAAGTTGAAAGTGCTTCCGGTAAGATGGCAGCGTGAGCAGCTGTGCGGGGGATCGCACTACAAATATGTTTGTTTTACGCTAGTATACCAAGCCTGAAGAACGGATAGTATGTCAAAATCCAACACTAGTAGGAATAAGAAAAAGAGTAAGAGTAATAACAGCTCGACTGAAGGTTCAACTGGAGAAATTGCACGGTATATGACATGTAGCTATAAAGCTGTGGACACTCCTGCTGAATTTGAAAATCCACGGGCTGACCTACTTACAGAACCGGTCGCAACGGCCATGGCAGGCTCAGAAACTGTTACGATGTCTGAATTAAAGAAATTGCTGGAGGCTTTATGGAGAACAGGCTTTATGCTAAAATTGATGGCCATATTGATGACGTTCTCAACAAATTTCCAGAATTTGAAAAAGGGTCGCACATTTGGATAGACGGATCACCATAGCCGAGGCTGATATTGTCGAAGTACAAAATAAAACTTTGACTCAAGAAGTCCATGACCGAAAACATAATTTGCTTGTGTATGGTGTACCCGGACACGAATCTTCCTTCGTTGAAACAATAAGGAAAGTACGGTCTTTCGCCGAAAACATTTGAAGTTACCACAAGAGAGAGCTAATACCATGCTGATCAAACATGCCCACAGGCGTCCAAAGCGGGGAGAAGTGCCAACGGCGGAGGGCAACTGATAATTGTGGTCTTTGTTCTATGGGAGGACCGCGATGAGTTTTACCAGGTAGCTGTGAATTTGAAGGGGCGGAAAATGTCGGTAAGGTCGGACCTGCCTCCGGTACTGGGACAGAAACGCGGTAAGCTTGCTTCCATGGCGTACAAACTCCGTGAAGAGAGACAACTTCACACACGCATAAAGGAAATAGGAGCGTTCGTCTGGCTGAAAACTCGGAAAAGTGTTCATGATGCTTGGAAAAAGTACGACACTGATGTCCCGTGAAAATAACAATATGTTGTTATATCATTTTTACCTGGACAATAATACATTGCTATTAATCTGCTAAATTAAAAACCGTGTGATTCTGATTAGCGTCGTGAAACGATATTTGACATACTGAAACAGATAAAGGACAGTGATTGTTTCAATGTTGACATTACAGCTGATATTACAGCCATGACAAGAACGAAAACACTGTTTGCTCAATGTCACAGAACAATATAAAACATGAATTTTATCAGCTGGCATTTGAGAATAAACACAAACTTTAGTTGATGATAGAAATGAAGACAATAATCAATTAATTTGGCTCGATGTAACAACCAAATGTTGAATTTTATTCCTAGAACTGTAATTGCAGATCTGTAGTTCATCTGAGCAGATTTGTGCTTACAAAGTCTGTATGGAAACATTATGTTGGAGTATCTGGACTGAAATCAACTGTTGGCTAATAGCAACCTAGTAAATAGTTTCCCAGATTAAAACTGATTATGTATTGATTAACACTACCTGGCCTGGGGGGGGGGCAAAATGGCCCCCTACCAAACTTTCTGCGCTATCTCCAGAACGACACAAAATAGAGAGCTGAAACTCCGTGACTTTATAGTTTATCTTATTGGGGTCATTTTAAGCCTATTTGCATAACCCCCCTAGCAGAGGATCATGGGAAAAGTCAAGATGGCGGCCACGTGGGGTCCCATAAAAGTGATGTTTTTGTCATATTTCTTCAAAATTTCTGCTTTTCCGCGATGAAAAACGGGCAAACTATTTTATTTCACATCACATTAATATTTACTAATTTATCATGCAGTTTTTGCGGATTAATTGCGTAAATATAAAATTCGGAAAAACTGACTGAAAAATCGACCAAAAATGTCGTTTTTGAAAATAACGTCACTGTGACGTCATCAAAGCGACCATCTTGGATTTTCTGGTAGAGCTTGACCCAAGGTTATAGTGTGGTAAGTTTCAGCTCCCTAGCTGAAGGGGTAAGACAAATAATTAGGGGGGCCACTTTGGCCCCCCCAGGCCACAACAGATCCCAAAAAGCCAGGCCAGATAGGGTTAATGCCGAGTGGTCAACTTTTTACAGCTGAACAAGAGTTCATTACAGGTATATCGATATTTTATTGAGACCATGAAAGACTATATTCCAGTAAGCAAATAATCAATTTTGGGCCAAGAACAGGCAAAGATTACCTGTTATTTATCAACTGTATCTGTACAGTAAAATCTATTTTATAAATTCTATTATATCATGAGATTAGGATGACTGATTAAATATGTTCATATTGAAATGATAGATTATCTTACATTTAATTATGTGATTTCTGGATTTAAATAACAGCAAATTAATGGATTGCTTGTAATTAATTTCAATAGAATTTGATAATCGATTACAAAATGGGGGAAATAAGTGATTAAACGCTAATTGGTCCAATGTTAGAGATTACAGGCATGAATTTCATCAGCTGACATTTGAGGATGAACATAAATTGATGAAAATGAAGAAAATAATCAATTGTCTCTTGGACTGGATCACACAGAAGCATTATGTCTGCGAAAGTGGAATATGTGGACTGAGGTTAACGATTGGCTGACAGTAATTCGGCAAGTTTTCCAGGTTAAAACTTTTTGAAGAATTGATATTAAATACTCAATTGTTTACAACTGAACAATGTTAGAATTCGGTACAGGTGTATTGATATTGCAATGCGATTATTAACTATACCCTGATATTATTAACTAGACTCTGATAGGAATTGATCATGCAGGCGTTTTACATGCTAATACAATTCACCAATGAGTTATTACAATAAAGGTAACTTCAAATGATCAGAATTAGATGATTTAGATTACCGTTTTTAATCCAATATGCCAGCTGAGACTGTTGACTTGCAATACGAATTTACTTATTTTTGTGTAGAGCAACACCCGTTTGACAACTTGGTGTAATGTTATATGAAGGTTATAGGCGTGGTGACCCCTGAAGCCAGAAGGCTGTCAGACTGATGTGTCTGGGAGTCGCGAGTCTTTTTTATTGTTTCCTTTTGTCCTCTTTGGACAAAGGATGTCGTTCTCTATTTTTGTCCGCGAGGCCGAATTGTATAGCTTTGTGCTCGCCTTCCTGTCCAAAAATATTTCCGAGTTTGTCCAATAATAATATGTTTTTGCATACAGGTAAATTTTGTCCTCTGGAGCTTTGGTACGTTATAGTATAGTCTCCATAGGCTGGTGGAATATGCATTTACGCAGTAAACAATTCGTGAAGTCGGTAAAATTTAAGTATTATTAGCATGAACTGTCAGGGCCTGGGTGGATCTGAGAAACGAAAAGATGTTTTCAATTATCTGCATGGTAAAAAATACGCAGTGTATTGTCTTCATGATGTTCATTTTACGGAAAGTGAAATTAAGGATATTTTAATTGAATGGGGTTGCGACGGATACTTTAATTCGGCTTCATCAAATTCCAGAGGTGTTGTAATTTTGCTTAATAAAAATTTTGAATTCAATGTTCATCGTGAAATTAAGTATGACAAGGGAAACTAATTATTATGTCATGGTATTGCAGTGTAGAATTGATTGGACACTGTAGATAGTTTTGAAATCATAGAGCTGAGGTAAACTTGTTTACGTTCTGTTCTGTGGTTAATGTCATAGAATTCTTTCGAAGTCGTGACCGATTTATCGCAAGTAAATTGCAAATGGCCGATACACGAAGAAACTCATATGAGGCGGGTAATTGGGTCACAGCGCCATCTACACATAGGCTTGTATACATACTGTTTTGTGGGTTAATCATTTCGAGCTTTCTAGAAGCTGTTGTGATCGTATCTGGGTTAGAGCATACGTCAAGGCTGTACCGGTAGAATGTACTGGAATGCCACACAGAGTATAAATAACCCGACAATTAGTCATTCTGAAGGGAATTCAAACGGCTTCTATGGGTACATTAGATTATGCTACTATCTGGGTATTACCTTAGCCTGAGATTACTGACTGCTGGATTGTATATTTCTGTGAATTGACTCGTGGCGCTGTGTTATATACGTAATTGAACTAACGGAAGCTGGACAACAGCTGAGCGGTGTTGGACTATTGAAATACAGAAACACGATTTCTGCGCGTCGTCACGGTCTGTATAGAGATTTGCACGTCACCTCCTCGAACTGTGAACGATACACCCATATAGCATTGAACAGTAAGACTTAATTTGACATTTATTTGCTGTATTGACCTTACTTAATTTGTATATCATTTTAGTAATGTAAATAAATATTGAATTGTTAATCCTTGACATCACAAAATATTTCTGTTGCATTTTTTCTATTATCGTTTATGACGTAAAAGAAATTGGGGGCCTGCCCGCGAGCATTGTTTACATTGCAGCTTGCCAGCTGATCTGTTTTTGCAACATAGTTCTAAATTTATACATTGTCTGAATTTGTGAAGTCAAGGAGTAGTATATTATCAGCATGTCATTTGACCCAGCACAGTTTGCCTTAGAGCCTAGTCAGTAGATATTTAACGAACTACGCAAAGAGGATTTGTTCGCGCTGTGAAAGAAATTAAGAAACTCATTATTAAACATTTTGTTGGCAAACAACTTTGGGATGAAAGTGATTTTGATTTAACTGAGGAAACAGCTGAATATTTGTAAATAAAGTAATTAGAATTGCAAAATCTGCGGCTATTAAAGAGATTAAAAATGAGAGAGAGAAAAGTTGGAAAGAGAGGAAAGAGAGAAAGAAAGACAGTTTCAGTTAGAGGGAGAAAAATGAGAGAAAGAAAGAGAACTAGAGAGAGAAGAGAAAGACAGGCGGTTTCAGTTAAAAATGAAACATTTGGAATTACAGTCGCAGACAAGGCCTTGTGCAGATGCACCTGTACAATCACAATCAAAATTTGATGCAGCTCGTCAAATACATCTCATCCCTCCATTTCAGGAAAAAGAAGTTGATGAATATTTTCTGCATTTTGAGAAAATTGCTGAAAATTTAAACTGGCCTAAAGAAAATTGGAGTTTACTTCTTCAAAGTGTTTTGATCGGAAAGGCAAGGGATATTTACACTCAACTGACGGTAGAGCAAGCATCAAATTATGATATAATGAAGGATTTAATCCTTAAAGGTTATGAATTAGTTCCTGAAGCCTATAGGCAAAAGTTTCGTAGTTGTGAAAAAACCCCTCTCAGACTCATGTAGAATTTGCTCGTTCAAAAGAACAGTTATTTGATAGGTGGTGTGCTTCGGTTAAAATTGACAACAACTTTGAAAACCTTAGACAGCTTATGCTGGTAGTGGAATTTAAGCGGTGTATCCATGGTGATATTAGAACATTTCTTGATGGAAAGAATGCCAACACTTCTTACCAAGCAGCCGAATTTGCTGATGAATACGCTCTGACACACAAATTATGATTTGTCAATGCTGTAAAGCCAAGTTCATTCCAGTCCAACATCTCAGGTAGCAAATCCAGCTCTTTCTCGGGGCCTTTTTACCCCAGTTACAAAGGTCAAATTCAAACACAAAGTCTCAGTCACCCACTTTTAACACTCCAAATAAGTCTCCCGTTTACAGCTATTGTAACAGAGACGGCCATTTAATGGCTGATTGTTTTAAATTGAAAAGAAAACAACAAGATCAAGCCTTTCAAAAGCCTGGTGGTTTCCTCACTTCAAGAGCTATACCCAAGCAGGTTAGTGACGTTCATAATGTAACGACGTTAAGATGTCCAATGATACAGTTCCTATTAGTTCTATCAAGGATAACGTTGACAGTTTTTCAAATCCTGTTATGGAGCTTTTTGAACCATTCATCCACAAAGGGTTTGTGTCACTTTCAAGTGATTTTTCTAATGCTACTCCTGTGAAGATTTTGCGAGACACGGGGGCATTCCAGTCTCTTTTGTTGGCAGATATTTTGCCGTTTTCTGATTCTTCATCTGCAGGCAGTAATGTACTGATTAAACGGGTAGATTCGGTAAATTATACACCCGTTCCGCTCTATAACATTCATCTGTCTTCCGACGTGATTTCTGAACCTGTTACGGTGGGTGTTAAAGGTAGTTTACAATCAAACTTTATGGATATAGACAATAGTAGACTAGATCAATTTACGAAGATAAAATCAGAACTAGAAGACGTAAGAAATAAAAAAATGGCCGGGATTATGACAAGAGCAAAAATACGATGGATGGAAGAAGGTGAAAAACCAACTAAATATTTCTTAGCTCTTGAAAAACGACAGTATACTAATAAGTTAATATCACAGCTAACAACAGACACTGGGAAAAGTATATATAACACAAGTTATATTATCCAGGAGCAAAAGCTATACTATTCCAAATTATATGCTAAACAGGAAACAAATGAAGAAAATACTTTTAATTTTTTAAAGGGGCTCGGCCTTAGCAAGCTAACAGATCGTGAAGCGCAAAATCTTGAAGGCGAGTTAACATATGCAGAGATGACATCTGCCTTAAGAAATATGAAAAATGACCGTAGTCCAGGATTATCGGGATTCCCGGCTGAATTTTTCAAAGTGTTTTGGAAATCCTTAGGTCATTTTGTTATAAGAGCCGTGAACTCCGGCTTTGGAAAGGGGGAATTGTCTATAGTCCAGCGTCAAGGCGTAATTACATGTCTCCCTAAACCAAACAAGCCTCGCCACCTATTAAAGAATTGGCGCCCGATTACTTTGTTGAATGTAACTTACAAATTGGCTTCCTCCTGTATAGCCAGTAGGTTAAAATCAATCCTAGATAAACTAATCCATCAAGATCAGAAGGGGTTTATACCAGGCCGCTACATAGGGGAAAATATTCGCATCATCTATGATATTTTATTTGAAACCCGTGACAAAAATATTCCGGGCCTACTCTTATTAATAGATTTTGAAAAGGCTTTCGATTCTATCTCTTGGAAATTCATGAATGAAGTAATAAAAACGCTTAACTTCGGTGAATCTATGCAAAAATGGATAAAGATGCTATATAACAATATAAAAACATGTATAATTCAAAATGGCCATCTTTCTCAAAATTTTGATATAGGTAGAGGGTGCCGCCAAGGTGATCCTGTTTCCCCATATTTATTTTTATTATGTGCTGAGGTACTTGGTACGATGATTAGAGAAAATGTAAATATAAAAGGCATTAAACTGGCTGGAATAGAATTCAAAATTAGTCAATACGCCGACGACACGCAGCTAATCCTTGACGCTTCAAAGGAAAGTTTGAACGAAGCTCTATCGTGCATACAAGAATTTTATAAATATTCTGGATTGAAAATAAACATTGAAAAGACAAAAGCTGTATGGGTGGGATCTCTGACAGGATCTGACGTACAATATCTTGAGAACATGAAATTAGACTGGGTCAACGAATTTACAGCCCTCGGAATTAGCTTTTCAACAGTAAATTTTTCTAATATATGGAAACTTAATTACCTAGCAAAAATTGACGATTTAAAGAAAGAACTGAATAGTTGGAAAAGACGAAATTTGACATTATTAGGAAAGATTACAGTTATAAAATCTTTAGCTTTGTCGAAGCTAATACATCTCTTCCTCGCCTTGCCCAATCCTCCACCCGAATGTCTAAAAGATATTAATACTCTGCTATATAGATTCGTTTGGAATGAAGGAAATGATAGAATTAAAAGATTAATAATCACCCGTGACTACAGTATGGGAGGTTTAAGGATGGCTAATTTGGATGCATGTGTACAGTCTTTGAAGATATCTTGGATAAAAAGACTAATCTTTCAACCAAGCAACTGGCAGACACTGGCAAATATGAACCTGGAAAAAGATTTTCTAAATTTTGGAGCAGAAAAATGCAAGTCAGTATCAGAAAACATTCGAAATCCGTTTTGGATAGACGTATTTAAGTCCTGGTATATATTTCAGAAAAAATTAAAACCAGGCCGACTAGAGGATATCTTAGACGAACCACTATGGTATAACTATAACTTCCGAACTCCAAATTACTTTGTAAAAAACTGGTGGGACAAACACATTAGAAATATTAGAGATTTGTTGAATGAAAATGGCGAGCTAATGAGTTTTGATAACTTTAAAGGGAAATATAACGTAAAAGGAACATACCTAGACTTTGCTAAACTAATGAAGAATATACCTAAATGTTGGATAGATAAAGTATCTGTAGAGTCTCTTCTGTGTAAAAAACATTTGTATACACCCGTAATTCCGCAGAGTCTACGTGTTTTGGCAGGCACGAGGAAGGGATGCAGGCGTTTCTACGACGTATTAAATAGTGATGAAATTTTTAAATCAAATGCTGAGGAGAAATGGGAAAATATCTTACAAACTGACAGCTCGGACTGGAAAAACGCCTTTATTTCGAATTTTCATTGCTACAAATATACAAAATTAATAGATATTCAATATAGGATCCTCCATCGTATTACAGCAACGAAGTCTTTCCTATATAAAACCTCACTGAGTCAGAGCGAACTTTGTGACTACTGCAAAGAAGCAAAGGAAACAATAGAACATCTATTTATTTATTGTACGCATGTTAAAAGATTGTGGAAGGACTTGGAGAAATGGCTGCAAGAAAAAATGAAAATGAAGGACACAATTACTGGAAAAAATATAATTTTGGGTTGGGATAGAAAACAATGTGCCCTCAACACCATCATGGTTATAACAAAGCAATATATTTACTCTAATAAATTCTCTGGTAAAAAGCTCGACTTTCATGGGCTTTTAAGTAAAATTGACAAGCAATGCAACTACGAAGTGCTCACAAAAAACATTCGCATGGTTGAAGAAAAATACAAGTGGGCTCTGTTTAAGCATCTCTTCGAGCCTTCCACAGAAAACATGTAGTATAATATTAGTATTGCTAAGAATTAAAATAATAAGATAAGAAAGTGTTATATTTTCTCAATTGAATACTTCGCTGCCAAGTTACAGGTTCTGTTGCATGATTTGCTATTTTATCGATAAAGTTTATCTCCCTCAAGTGAGCAGCTATTAAGGGCTATCAAATAAATCCAAAAAAAATACGGACTCTTGAAATAGCTATTCTGTATAAATATCGGTGGGGTAACTAATTAGATATTGCATCCGACTCATTTTATGTTTGTTTGTATGTATGTCTGTTTTGTTTTTGCTTAGTATGTATTTGTACAAGTGATCGTCTATGTATATGGTTTGTATATATGTCAAATAAAAAAAAAACATCAGAAAAAAGGTAGTTTACCATTTGAAGGTGTTCAATTACTTCTTGGCAATGATATTCCGGGAGATAAGGTCGGGATTAACCCGATTGTAACTGACAAGCGTTGTTTGGATCAGATTCATGATCCAGTTGAAGACGAAATTCAAAGTCGGTATCCTGCTTGTGCAGTTACTAGAGCCATGAGTAAATTGGCTGAGGAGTCTGAAAAGTATCTTAAAGATAACGTCATCGATGACGTTTGTTTGGCTGACACTGTCGTGTGTTTAAATGATGAGGCTGATAAACCACATTTTGATAGCAAATTGGAATGTTCTAATGACAAAATTTCAAAATCACAGCTGGTTAATGAACAGCATAGTGACAAGGACATTTCCAAGATGTTTGACAGGGCAGTGGATGAGTGTGATGTAACTCAAGAGCCTGTGTGTTATATTTGTAAGAATGGTGTTCTTATGCGCGAATGGCGACCGCCAGATGTGTCACCTGATGATGAGTGAGCAGTTAAGTATCAGATTGTGGTACCAAATTCATATCGTTGAGATATTCTTTGACTAGCCCATGAAATTACAAGCGTCTAGTCCGTCATTCATAATCCAGCCGTCGTCCATTAGAAAATATCCGCGTCCATAATCCAAAGATCTATTCCATTTTCCACATAACAGTATTAGCACCAAATTCAAAAAGACAATCATAGTATACATAAACATAGGCTTGTTTCCTGCAAGAGAGAAGCGGTCAACAGTTTTCAATGATGCCGGCAAGACATCATGATGTTCCAAAAATATCAAATCCGTATTCTTAGTCCATAATATTCGTTATAGAGTCGTCATCTAAAAAAAATTTGTATCTCAGTCACGCTTTGATTGTGACTGTTCATATGAGTACCGTGAGGATCTTGAAGTACATGGGTTCATACGGCCCCTAGCCCCGGGTTAAGCGGAATTAGACACAAGTTACGAAACGTAGCGCCATAGATCTTGCACGCTACGTTCGTATTTTGCTATCAGCATGCGATATGTATCGCCAAATTTGAGAAACTTTGAGTGGAGGCGCTTGGTGGAATAGCCCTGTTTTATAAGTTTCTGCAACAATGTTTTGTGACGTTGATTAAAATCATCACATTTAACACAGGATCTAGCAAATGCTACTAAGCGAGATATGTATACGCCATATGCAGATCCCACTGGAATATTACTATCCAGAAAGGGATAGTTTACGATGTCGAAATTGTAATCATCTCTTTTGTCATAAAGTCGACGAGAGAGAATGCCCGCTTCATTTATATAGCGATTATCCACAGCGAGAAGATCGTCTATATAGCGTTTGGTGAATGAGAAGGAACGGGCTTTGAATGGATCGGTTTTTGAAAGCGCCTGCATATAGTCATATTCATAAGAGAACAGATACAGGTCGGCCAACAGGGGTGCACAATTAGTACCCATTGGAATACCTATATCCTGCTGATATATTGTGTTGCCAAATTTCACATAGATATTTTTAATGAGAAATTCAAGCAACTCTATAAACAAAGAAACATCCCATGAATGATATATCTTGTATGTAGTCGAGCTAAAGAATGCTTTATGGCTTCCGACATTAATATATCTACGATCAGTTTTCTTGAACACAGATACTATTAATGAACTTAGACGGACAATAAGGTCCTGATGAGGGATTGTAGTATAGAGAGTCGAGAAATCCCATGTGGATACATGTCTGTACGATATGTGACCTTTAGCATCAAGCTCTTCCGTAAGACATTCTGAGTTTCTCAATATCCAAATACATTCAACGCCAGAGTTCTTAGAAATAGTGGCGCAATACCTTTCCCAAAATGCTTTTACCTCCTGAAGGGCCCTCGTCAATAGGGTTGAAAGAAGCTTGGTGGTGCAGCTTCTAGAACCAGCTATGAATCTAGCTTTGTATGGTGATTTATGCATTTTGGGAGTCCAGTATATTTTTGGTATGTCGTTATGATTGGTTGGAAGACGAATACCTCTTTCCCTGAGAAACTTTTTGTGATTGTTAAATAAATCTTCAGTAAATGCAGTGAAGATATGTCTACACTCAATTCTTTAACCAGCACCTGGTAATAGTAATATTTACATATGAATATTATATTATTCGGAGCTTTGTCTGCTGGGACTATGACGAATTTACTCTGGAGATTTGCTAGAACTTCTTGCGAATTGAGGTTTCTCAGAACTTGTTTTGTTTGGGGAAGAGTACTTTTGTCAATATGGCGGATTGTTTCAACGACCTTGCTCTTGGTGAGGTCCAGCCAATCAGCGAGTACTGTAGGTTCAACTTTTTCTCGCTTAGACCAATCAATAACGTACTGTTCCAATGCAGACAGGACTATCTTCTGGTCGGCCTTCAGGTTTATTCTTCTTGGCTCTCTATATTAGGTCCCTTCATCAGGAGTAATTTCAGATCCTTAACACTCACCACATCAAGGGCACCAGTCACAATATGTTTGCATGGTGTATAGATAAAGTTCGACGATTCACAATTACAACTATAGCCTCCTGACGTGTATAAGTTCCAGTCAAACTCCTGGGCAGCATTGGAGTAATTGAATATTTTGGTGGCTATAGATTTAGTGTACTTATGTGAAATGCAAGGAGGTTCTGTGAACTTAAAATAGTGTGGTACAGCGTTGCGTACCTCTGGATCATTCAGGATTCGAGGTAAAGTGATGATGTCCAGTCCTTTATCTAAGTAGTTGAGTTTCAAGAAAAGCCGATCTTGAGAGGTTTCGATTATGTTCACTGGACGATACAACCGAAAATACGCTATATCTTGACATACTTTAATGATTGTTGATGGTATTATATTTCCTGAAGACGCAGATTGTTGTATATCTCTGGCTATTTGATTTAAAGCTCTCAGAGGTAACGCATACAGAACTGTACGTAAACTATGTATACTATTGGGTGCGTTAGTTAAACGCACTAAGTAATTTAAAGTGATATGATCGTGAATCATCGAACTATTAAACTTTCGCCAACCATGGCTGGGATGTCTCCGTTGATGGGGTTTAAATAGTTGGGTAATGTTGGATGTATATGAACGGCGGTTTGTAGCATTGCCGAACCCACTGACATTATCATTTAAACCAAACGGAAACACTGACCCAAGTTCTAGCATCCAGAATAATTCCCGCTCTCGGATTTTTCTCTCAAATCCAAAAGGGGAATCCTTAGCAGATGGATAGACGACGTCTATGATCTGAATACTAAAGTTATCCCAGCCGTGGTCGGGTCCAGATAAATGCCTACCTATAAGCAATTGCTTTTTCCTAACGGATTTTCTGTGACCGTTCACCCTAAGATGGAGTCTTTGGGTGGTCTTGGCAACATACTGTTGACCACACTTCTTACAGGAAACTAAATAAATACAGTTTGTAGTAGAACAACTAAGATCAACATACGAGTTAACAGAATATGAGTTACCAGTTAACGTGGAACTAAATGAAGCTGATGTATTAAAGAGTGGACACGTGAGACATCCACGATGCCCGCACTTAGATATTTTGAAATTATTACATGTAGAATTTGGTGCTAAACAATCATCAATCGCAGTATTACAAGGTTTGATGTCGTGGCCTTGCTTTGCTGTCAGAAATATATCTGTCATTTGGATTGAAAATGGTCTTAGTGCATTTCGAACTATTAGAGACTCGGCCGAGAAACCTGCACTAAGGTTCCTCGGGTCTGTCTTCATATTTTTTCTTATAGTTGTGCTCATTATGTTTGTTGGGTGTGCAGGGGCCCGGCCTCGGGGACAACTTGTCCACCAGCAGAATCCAGCAATACACAGGTTAAAATTACAAGCGTCTAGTCCGTCATTCATAATCCAGCCGTCGTCCATTAGAGAATATCCGCGTCCATAATCCAAAGACCTATTCCATTTTCCACATAACAGTATTAGCACCAAATTCAAAAAGACAATCATATTATACATAAGCATAGGCTTGTTTCCTGCAAGAGAGAAGCGGTCAACAGTTTTCAATGATGCCGGCAAGACAACATGATGTTCCAAAAATATCAAATCCGTATCGCTGATCAGTATTCTTAATCCATAATATTCGTTATAAAGTCGTCATCTAAAAAAAAGATGCATCTCAGTCACGCTTTGATTGTGACTGTTCATATGAGTACCGTGAGGATCTTGAAGTACATGGGTTCATACGGCCCCTAACCCCGGGTTAAGCGGAATTAGACACAAGTTACGAAACGTAACGCCATAGATCTTGCACGCTACGCTCGTATTTTGCTATCAGCATGCGATATGTATCGCCAAATTTGAAAACTTTGAGTGGAGG